>JAGKTI010005070.1:28607-39668 GCA_018397915.1 Birgus latro
CACACACACACACACACACACACACACACACACACACACACACACACACAGGTATTTATCGATGTCCATTTTCTCTCTTTCCAGCCTTCTTCAGTTACCTCTCAACTTTCCTGTCGATACATGGATGGAGGCAGCCCCTGGTTAACTATAGGCCCTATGAAGGTGGAACAAGTGTCGCTGGATCCTTATATAAGCTTGGTATACGGGGTTCTGGGGTGGGGGGAGGCGAGGGAGATTAAGGGGAGCGCCGCCCTCCACCTACATACCCCCATCCACGACCCCCCACCTCACAACAAAGAGACACGCACTTCGAAACATTTAAAACCTTCCCTGAAACAGTAAGTGTGGTGTTCTTTGCCATTTTTGTTTCGGCTTATGTTTGTTACCACTTATGTTTGTGTTTGTGCTTGATACTGCTTATTTGTGTTATTGTTTGTATAAGTGTTTGTTACAGTTTTTGCTTAACGCTGTATATTACTGTTTGTGTCTGTATCCCTCAGTGTATGGTTGGATGGGCAAGAAGGACCATTGAAGAAGCTGGAACGTCGACTTTCTCACCTTCTGTCAGTCTCTCTCACACCACAAGACTCAGAACCTTTCATAGTGGGTAGAAAGATACTTTTACCATCACTAACTAAAGCGTTCCATATTTGCAAACGTCAGGGAGTATCCATCCATCTCACACTGTTTCGTTATGTGCTTCATATTGCTGTTACATACAGATGCTTTATATAACCTCCATCCATCCTTTTATATCAGTGTCGAAATGTCTTATTATTTCGTTTAATTTCCTCTCAGGTTGGTGACTATGGGCTTGGAGGGAGTTACGATGCACATAGAGATACTCACTGGCCCATGAGGACACCCATACATGTCACAGCAGGTGAAAGGATGGCTACTGTGCTTACGTATCTTAACACACCCACGCAAGGCAAGTTTATGTTGCTATGGCATGTTTTTATTTTATTGTTATGCTGTGATATGTAATTTTATTTTTAAAAGTTTAGAATTAGATTAAGATACAGATAGACGGAGGTGTTAATGAGTCTTCTGAATAGACGAAACCACTACTCTTAAGCCTTTTTCCTCCCCCTTACAGGCGGACATACAGTATTCCCGTGGGTGGGTGTAGGGATAAGAGGCATAAGAGGTTCGGCATTAGTGTGGTGGAATGTGCTGGCATCTCACGAGCATGATTTTCTCACCGTTCATGCTGCCTGTCCACTCATGAGAGGCATAAAGACAAGTAAGTGACCACGAGTGCAAATGTTTTTAATACTGAGACTGGTAAATCTTTCTAGTCTGTACATGAGAGTGTCAATACTGGTACTATTAACCTTTCTTGGTTGGGAAAACTCTAGTATCTTCACCTCAGACAAGTTTATTCAGCTGGGAGAGCCATAGGAGCCTGAGTGTGAATGAATTTGTTTTTACTTGCAGTTGTGACGAAGTGGGTTGGATACAATGGCCAATGGATGAGCCTACTCTGCCCTACCGACCCCTCCACAAAGATCATACTGCCCTCACACTAACCCTCATACTAGTCCTCATACTGGACCTAACACTCACACTGGCCCTCATACTGGACCTAACACTCACACTGGCCCTCATACTGGACCTAACACTCACGCTAGCCCTCACACTGGACCTAACACTCACACTAGTCCTCATCTCTTACACTAGCTGTTACACACCAAGCTTCGAACTGATATTCATACTAGCCCTTATACTGGTCCCTATAATAGCTCTCATACTAGCTCACACTTTCACACTAGCTTTCTTAATGACTCACTAATCCTCACACTAGCCCTCACACTAGCCCTTACACCAGCCTCCATACTAGCCCTCATACTGGCACTCATACTAGCCCTAATACTAACTCACTCTAACCTCAGACTAACCCTCATCTTAACCCTCAAACTGACACACTATCTCACACTAGCTTTCATACTAGCTCTCATAACACACACACACACACATACACACACACACACACACCGATACAAACGCCTTACATTTATAAGTGTTGAAAAGTGTGATTAATCTTGTGTATATGACGTCATTTACGAGATGACATAGTGAAGGTGTTGGGATGTGAAGAAAACTATATCTAACACGAATGATAGATAGAAAAATTTTGGATTCGTAAAAGTGATGTGAAATGTAAGAGTCTGAAACTATACTTGGGTCTTTGGACCTGAAAAGTGGGAAAGGAAGATCGAGAAGTTCTAAAGCACAAGATTCGGAAAGCAATGTAATGTCAGTTCTAGAGTGAGTTTGAAGGCGTTATGGGGCAAAGAAGGTTTGAAGTGCGAAAAAAAATCAAAAGTGATAGAAAGAAAATGTGAGAGTCGCAAAATTTTTCGGAAAAGTAATGAAAGACTTATGTTAGTTTGAAAGCATGCGAAAATATGCGATACTTGAATCATGGCTTCGAGAAAGTGTGAACTGCAACGCAAAACGTGTAAAGCAAAGGAGGGAAACTGGTCCAAATGAGTAATATCATGTCGTAGCGAGAGTCTGAAATTATCTCTGTGTAATGACACGAGAAATTGACGGACTGTGTATTGTGATGGAAAATGTCTGAGGTACTCGTTGTAAGTGTTATAGATTCTCAAAGTAACGTGTGAGGACTGCTGGAGTGCTGGGCCTGAGGAGACGTGCCATCCAGCCTTTATGATCACCTGCACTTTTTGGTGGATGGTGGCGCTCCTCTCGACGCTTCTGGAAAGGTGAGGAGAGATATGTGTAGATTGTTTCTACCCCTTATTGCATATATTGTGTGTTGCGGGGACGGCTCAGTCAGCATTATCAGTCTATTCTGCATAATTACTCCCCACTTTCACTGCCACATCCACCCCCACACCACCCTAGTGAGCTGTTCCCGCGACACACAAGGTACCGTCAGCTTAGTTTCGAGTGGAGCGCTGTTGACGGACCAACCTGTCAAAATAGCCTGTCTCAGGGAAAGGATTAACTGCTGCCAATCTACGACAGTTTATATCTTACTCTTGCCACCTCCAAACAATTTTATTCAGCTTGGGAGAGAGGAGGGGTTACACACAGCCTTCATTAACACCTTCACTGCTACAAATATCACTGTATAAAAAGATGGGATGACGATGATGATATGTACAGATTTAGTAATTATTTTACACGTATGATCAATCCCTATATAAACACACATGTATTTACACACGCGCACTTAATCTTTTCTCTTCCTGTTTATCATTCCTTTTCCTTCTTTCCTTCTCCTCCTCCTCCTTCTCCTCCTGTCCTTCCTTCCTTCACCCATGTATTTTCTTTCTCCTTCTTCATCTTCTATAATTCCTTCTGCTGTTTCCCTCCGTTTCCTCCTTCTCCTCTTCTTCCTTGTTCTCCTCGTCTCATTCTTTTCCTCCTTCTCCCTTCTGTACTTCTTTCTTCTCTTTTTCTTCTTCCTCTTTCTATTCCTCTTCTCCGTCTTGCTTACGGTGTAGGGTAGGGAAGGGTAAAGGGGAAGCTGTTACATAGGCTTTTGGATATTGACTGCGTTGTGTCTACCTTCTTCCTTCTTTCCCTCCCCCTTTCCTTCCTTCCCTCCCTCTTTCCTTCCTTCCTTCCTCTTTCATTTTTTTTTTCACACAGGCTCTCGCTCCTTCCTTACGTTTTTTTTTTCCCTTCCTCTCTTCCTTCCTTCTTTCGTTCCTTTCTCCTTTCCCCTCTTCTTTTTGCACTACTAATTTACTAAGAAAACGTACTCTCAATTCCTCCTTACGTTATCGTCTTCCCTCCTTTCTTCGTTCCTACTTTGCTCTCCGTGTTTTTCACTCCCTTTCCTTCCTCTTCTTCGTCTTCTCTTTCCTGTTTACGAGGTAGGGAAGGGTAAGGTAAGGAAAAGGGGGAGACTCGTTACATATCGGATATTGATTATACCGTGTCCCCGTTCATCCATCTTACTTTACACAGCTGGCCTTCTTTCTTTTTTTCCTTCCTTCTTTCCTTCCTCCCTTCTTACCTACCTTCATTTTTTCCTTTCTTCCTTACCTACCAACCTACCTACCTACCTTCCCTCCTACCTTCCTTCTTTCCTTTCTTCTTTCCTTCCTTCCTTCAATTCTCTATCTGTTCCTTCCTTTTTCCATTCTCTACCAGGGCCTCCTCACTTCCTCTTCCTCCTTTCTTCTCCCTTCTATTCTCTACCTCCTCTCTTCCTTCCTTTTTTTCCAATCTCTACCAGGACCTCCTCACTTCCTCTTCCTATTCCCTTCTCCCTTCCTTCCTCCCACTCTCCCTCGCTTCTTTCGTCCCTCTCACTCTCTTCACTGTTTTGCAAATTCAACGTTTCACTGCAGGTCTCTCCTAAGCTGTATAGGATCATTTAGCGACAGTAAAAGTAAATATATAAAAGACATCAGCGCAAAACAGAAATGAAATCTGCGTGAGGTGGATCTGGGTTTCAGTATTAAAGTTGTAGAACTGGCCCACTTACGTCAGATGAAAACAAATGGAATACTGCAAGCTACGGAAGGTGAAAGTAAGGTAATAGTGGTGTGTGTGTGTGTGTGTGTGTGTGTGTGTGTGTGTGTAGGTCGGGATATTACACACATTTGCATACCCAAATGTATTTCTTACCCCTCTTCTCGCATAGAACAAATACTGTGTACTTGGTTATTAGTTTAGCCAATCTTACCTCCGAGCTACAGCCCTTTCATCTAAACGTGGCTCTGATTTTCGTCCATTTGCAGCTCACTTCACGTAGCTAATTGGCAAAGAAGACATTGCTATGACTCTACATCCTTTCCATAGCACTTCAACTCAGCTAGCACTGTATTCTAGTGTTATATCATTTTAACTTAGCATTCAAGATGGAGAGATGGCAATTCGAGGCCAAGTTAGAGTAAAATGAGTATAGTTGTGTGTACCGAGGGAGGTTAGGTATATTTGCATACCCATATTTATTTTTTACCTCCCCCACAGAACGAATATTGTGTACGGTATCTGGTTATTGGTTTAGCCCGAACTTCCCTACGTTGTGTGTGTGTGTGTGTGTGTGTGTGTGTGTAAGTACTCTGATATTTTCTTGTGTTTTTCTTGTCTGTTTTCCATTTTCTAACTCTAGTGCGTGTCACCACCTACTCACACCTCCATAAATCAAGTTATCAGTAGAGATTAACCACGCAGGCTATGATGGAAAGCGTTGTTAATACCACACAATCCTGTACAATCCCTCCTGACTAATATTGAGTATGGTAATGACGCTAGAGAGAGAGAGAGAGAGAGAGAGAGGGAGAGCAAATGAACAGATAGATGAATAGACACATGGAAATAAATTCTTCTTTCCTTCTCATCGTCCCTCCCTCAGTCATTCATTCATTTATTTTCTCTTCCTCTATCAATTCCTTTCTCTTCATGGACCTCATATTCCTTCCCCCCCCCTCTCTCTCCCACTCATGTCCTCTCCCTCAATCTGTTCCTTTCTCCCTATCTTCTCTTCCTCCCTCCCTCACTCACTCACTTGTCCTCTTCCTCCCACCCTCCCTCTCTCTCTCTCATTACACATTCCTCCAGTATAAACACTCGTCACTCCCTCTAACCACAAACAAAAGATGCCTCTCAGCCTCTCTATTTTTTTCCCTTGTGTTGAAATCTTTTGTTGGACGGTGACACATCTTAAAAGCAGAGAGAGAGAGAGACAGAGAGAGAGAGAGAGAGATTACGAAAAACTGAAAGAAAAATGAAACCTTGCGTATTACAATTCTGTAGGCGTCTCAGTGTTGCCACATCACCTGTTGCTGTATTCCACATAGTTGCCAAGAGTGTAGCAACAACAGAATACGACTAATCAACAACAGAGAGGATAAATAGATGGGTCGATAAATAGGTAGATAAATAGATGGATATTCAGATAGACAGAGATAGGTAGATTGGTCTCTATACATCTGTGTCTATATCTCTGTAACTATATTTATCTGTCTATCTATCTGTCTATCCATCTGCATCTATCTGTCTATCTGTTTGTCTAACTATACGGAGAGCGGAGGGGGGGGGGGAGTGCGAGGGAAAAGAGAGAGGGAGTGCCGTGGAGAAAGGAGCAAGGAGATGGGCGAGGGACAAGGAAGAGGATAGAGGAAGGGGGAGGAGAAGGACAGGAAAAGGGATTGGAGGAAAGGCAAGGGGAGGGAAGGAGAAAAAAGTAGGTGAGAGAAAGGAGAAAGAGAGAGGGAGGAAGGTGGGAGAGGGGAGAGGGAGAGAGAAATGAGAGGAGTAAGGGGCGTGGGAAAGATAAATGGATCGTCTTAGTAAATGAGAGGTTTTGTGGGATGGGGTATATGTATGCTGACGAGAGAGAGAGAGAGGGGGGGGGGAAGCTTGAATGATTAGTAGTGAATGGAGTTGTGGCCAGTTTTTACCGAGAACACTAATTATGCTTTTTGTGTGTGCGTGTGTGTGTGTGGGTCCCACTTGCTCCGTTTATAACAGTGGAGAAAAGATGATGATTTTGATGACAGTGGTGGTGATGGTGATGATGATGATGATGATGATGATGTATGTGTGATACTCTTATGACCTCTCTCTCTAGCGAGGTTACAAGTCGTAGCTATGGTTTTGTTGATGATGATGATGATGACGATGATGATGATGCTGATACTGATACAGGAGCTAGGAGATGTAGCTAATTGAAACACAAGTTGCAGCAGGAAAAAAAGTCGGCAATGAGCGCTTTTAGAAACCGATTACGATGGTAATGATGATGATAATGGTGATATTAATGACGATAATGATGATTATGATGAGGATGATGTACTGTGAAGGAGCTTTTTCAGACTTTCATATAATTTTTTTGTTAATGATGATGATGAGAATGATGGTGATAATGATTAAAGGAAAAATTATTAAACCACAAATTGATAAGCAAGATATATTAGTTATTTTCCCGCGCTCTCTCTCCCTCTCTCGTGCGGGGTTGCAAATCGGGGTGTTCCCTTGGCTGTTCCTCTTTAATATAGGGTTGCAAAGCGGTGCGAGGAGCCCTGCTTTTCTCCATTACATAACCCGTTTTTATTTCTAGTTTCCTATGCCCCTATTTCACTCCCTATTTCATTTTCCCTATTTTGTGGATTAAATTGGATGCGGTGGAGAATTTGAATATAAAAAAGGGAAATAGGGTTTAAAATAGGAGCGAAATTGGCCACAGGAAACTCTACCTGGAGCATATGTGAACAGTGTGGTAGCTCCCCCCCCCCCCCCCCCCTCTCTCTCCCTCTCGAATGTACACATAGGGCGTCGATCCACTCGCTTTTCCCGCCCTTTCCTCACCCAAGGACCCTCCCCTCCTCTCTCTCTCTCTCTCTCTCTCTCTCTCTCTCTCTCTCTCTCAACTGCACCTGTAGGGCGTCGATCCGCTTGCTTTTCCCTCCCTTGTTTCACCCTAGTACTCCCCTTTTGTGGCTCTATAACAGCGTAATTCCTATCATTGTATCCCCCCAGCTTTGAAGAGAGCGACATAGGTTTGGTATTTTTCTGTCCTTTATTCATTTTAGAAGTTCTCTCCCTCACCTCCCTCACCCTAGAATTTCTCCTTCTTTCATCCCTCTCCTCCGAACTTCCACTTTGGTTTCTTAACACGAAGGAATGCCTCTTCTTACAACAGCGCCACTATCTTCACCAAGGATAGCGACCTTCTTTGAGGCTGATGGTTGTTGTTGTTATTGATTAACATCGGTCTGTCTGGCCGATCAGACTCGTCGGCCACAGGTAAGCAACTGCTGCTGCTGGACCATCCTACTTGTACAGTACAGTACATACTCGTACATCGTGTAGGGATCGGGCACCCCCTTGTGGTTGACAGTACCTCACCAGGGTCGGTCCAGAATCCTTCCCACGGTGAGTTGCAGAGAAATATAAGGAGGTTTGGCTTCTGGGTGGACGGCGCAGTAGCTCCACTCAGGGTGCACAGCGCCACCACGTGTAGGCTCAATTGTCAGTGTCTGAGGGTAACGGTACTGTAGTGTACTGATGGAAATCTAACCTGACGAGGAATCCTGACCCCTTTCACCTCACTTGATGGCCAGGTGTGCATAGACTGGATGCTTGAGTTGACTAGTAACTAAGGAGACTTATTTCTACCCCATAACTAAAGCTAAGTTCATGAGGAAAGACAGACATACAGATGAGGAAGTTCGGGAGCGTTGTGGTGCAGATGTGGATGTACTGAAATGTGTTGGCAGCAGTACCTTGAGATGATTTGGCCATGTGGAGAAGATGGAGAATGAGAGACTGACAAGAAGAGTGTGTGAATGAGTTGGAGGATGAGAGGGGGGGGCAGAGGAGACCGAGGAGAATATCGTAGGATGGGCTTGAGAGGTATTCGAATGAGGATGCCTTTACCTGCAGGGAGGCAAGCTTGATGGAGGAGGACCGGGTGACATGGAGACAATTATCTGTGGCCACCTCCTCCGGGATTCAGGCGTGTGGCTATTGATAGACTGACAGACAGAAACAAATTTAGATGGATAGATAATTAGATAGATAGATAGATAGATAGACAGGTAGGTAGGTAGGTAGGTAGATAGACGAGTGGCCCAGTTCCATCAGATAAAAACGATTACAGGCTTGGGTTTAGAAATTTCCTCCCTTTTTCACCACGTCACTTCGGTGCCTGGCGTTGTCGCGGTCAGAATCACGCGTTAATTAATTTATCGGTAATTTATTGCCTGTTTGGGGAATGTCATTAAATTGTTGACCCAACCATAGCATCGTTTTCACCTTTTATAGTTTTGTTTCGGTGACTTTCAGAATGATTTGCGTGTAGCCAACAATGCTGCACTGTATGCAGTATATCATGGAGTTAGAGAGAGAGAGAGAGAGAGAGAGAGAGAGAGAGAGAGAGAGAGAGAGATTTTCGAAATTCCGAATAAATAAAGAACTATCGCAGGAAAAACTGAAGAAAACACTTTACACTTAATATCCTCGTATATACAAAGGATAAAAATCGTTTTCGATATTAAAGCCATATAAACAGCATACAGCAGAATGTTTAGGAATACTATGCACAATAAACCGCTAAGGAAAAGTTGCTACGTGTATCCTAAGCAACAACCACCACCACAACATAAGCACCAGAAATATTAATGGTAAATTAGTTAGTCAGAATTTCTACCCCGTTAAATTCAGGATTCACGATTAAAAAAATAAATAAACATAAAAGCGTGCCGTAAAATATAAACAGAGAATATTAATCCCAAACCTCCCGAGCCGGTTTATTTCGGCCTGTAGCGGATTCGGCATTTTTACTCGATTTTTTTTTTTCTCTATACACGAATTTTGGGCCGAACTTTGGTCTAATTGGACGTAGGTTATTATTTTGGGAATATTATCAGTACAGGATATATATGTTTTAGAAGCCTGGTGGTCGAATGGGTTAAGGCGCTCCAACCAGATAGAACTCAAAGTGTTTATATAAAAAAATGATGAGGAATATTGTACAAATGGAGATTATTTCGGGATGTATCTTTATTTTGAATTTTTATATGATATTGAATGATGATATGGAGGAGGGTTGTTTGTAGTGGTGAAGATGTGTGTGTGTGTGTGTGTGTGTGTGTGTGTGTGAGAGAGAGAGAGAGAGAGAGAGAGAGAGAGAGAGAGAGAGAGAGAGCTATACCTTAGTCCCAATAAGTTGCCAGGCAGGTGACCTAGGCAAACCTTTGAAGGGAAGACTCTTGTTTATCTTCTCAGCCTGTGTTGACCCACGCCCACACACGTCCACACACCCGTACACATCATACGTACATGCACATACGTACATACATACATACATACAAACATACATACATACAAACATACATACATACATACATATATACATACATACTAACACATGCTTACATCCATCTACTCATCCAGGCATCCATACATGCATACACACTTTTAAAAATGCATATACACACACATTCACACACGTATATATACACTCCCACATAAAAACATTCACATACACACATAAATACCTGCACACACACACACACACACACACACACACAGACACACACACACAGATACACATGTATAAGAGAATCCCTTGAAGGCAAAGCAACATACCAAGCCTCTCCTAGCCTAAAATCAAAACCCAGCAGGAAAATAATACTAGAATAATTCCGAACATGAAAGTGTTAATGGTGAAGATATAAACACACTCCTGACCCACCTATGACCCACCCTCAACAGAATAAAATCGCCTGGCGTTATCTAACCAAAATAATAAATATCTCGCGACCCCAAGCTGCTTTAAATGATGAAGGTAAATGAATTCCTGACGGTAAGTGAACGTGTCTTAAAAATTAATAAGCTTAAATTGATCAAACCTTCTTGCACACACACGACCGCGCACACATGCCACATATACACGCTCACACACACACATGTATACATATACACACATGCCTACACACACAAACACATACGGACATGCATTCATAAACATACATACATGAATGAAAATATATACACAGACATTCATAACCACATACATTGACACACACACACACACACACACACACACACACACACCGCTCGCTGGCGCAGTGGTAGCGTTCTCGCTTGCCATCTGGTAGACGGGAGTTCGCGCCTCGCTCAGGTTGCGAAAAGTTTCACTGACGAAGTGGGTGGTTACTGTCCCCCTTGAGCAAGGGGATGGGTGTGTGCGTGTGTGAAGGTCACAGCCTTGCCCATAGATCGGACTATATGAGCTCTCAGCTCCCTTCCGGGAGGGTAAAAGCTGACGATCACGACCAGCAAGTGATCCTGACCGACCCGGTGAATTACATGCAAACCCTTATCCATACACATACGTACACATGCATAAAAACACACACAGACGCTTACACATCACACCCACCCGCCCTCTGCTTCCTGTATGATGTGCGTATATGCATATCAGAATGAAAGCGTGGATATGAATATGCATGGAGAGAGAGAGAGAGAGAGAGAGAGAGAGAGGGAATTTATGTATACGAGAGTATAGGGAAGGGGACTGGGTGTGTGTGTGTGTGTGTGTGTGTGTGTGTGTGTGTGTGTGTG
>JAGKTI010005071.1:0-39733 GCA_018397915.1 Birgus latro
GGGGGGGGGGGGGGGGGGGGGGGGGGGGGGGGGGGGGGGCGGCTGGGCGGGGGGGCGGGCGGCTGGGCAGGTGGGCGGTCGACAGGAGGCAGGGGAGGCTGCTAAGCAGCTGGGCCGGGCAGGGGGCGAGGCGGGCAGGCAGGTGGGCAGGTGGGCGGGCGGCTAGGCAGGTGGCAGGGCAGGCAGCTGGGCGGGTGACCGGGCGGGCGGGCAGGGGTCCGGGTATCCGAGCGGGCGGGTAGGGCTCAGGGCAGCTGGGCGAGCGAGCAGGGGGCCGGGCAGGAGAACAAGGTAGGTAGGTTGGTAGGTTGGTGGGTGGATATGTCCATAGGTTGGGTGAGTGGGTTGTCGATAGGTTGGGTGGGTAAGTAGGTAGTATGATAGGTAGTTTGATAGGTAGTTTGATAGGTAGTATGGTAGGTTTGTGGGCATCGTAGGTTGGTGGGCATCGTAGGTTGGTGGGCATGGTAGGTTGGGTATCGTGGGTAGGTAGTTTGGTAAGTCCGTTGTTTGATAGTTATTTGGTAGGTAAGAAGGCAGGTAGGTAGCCTGGCTTGTGGATAGGCAGCCGAAATACACTGGTTTAGAGTTGTCTGTGTATTTATGCATCCTATCAATTACCTCTGTAAAGGTACCTATTAACTGAGGCAGTAGGGAAGTAGTATTTACCAGTGGCTGGCCAGAATGGGTATTTATGGCACTCAACAGGTAACTAGGTGGATTTTTAGACAGGTAAGGTGCTAATGCAAACGGATGACTACGTAGCTAGGTATATACTTTTTACACTGACTTGGCTCAGATTTTCCTTTTGTAGCTTATTACACGTAGCAATGTCGGAAAATGCCAATCCTAAGGCTCGATATCCTTCCGACAGCACTCCTTGACATCTTGTTTTAATCAGTTGTTACAACTCGTTCAGCTCGGCCTTCATGAACGAGTGATGGCAATTTTAGAACAGATTAAAGGGCATAGTAGGAAGCCAGTAACACATAATAATTATGCAGGTAGCTAGGTAAATGTTTAAGTAGGCAAATGTCAGCTAACAGGCAAGATTTCAAATGGGTATTTATATAGGTAAAGTAAATATATAGGTAGATAGCTATTTAGGTAGGTAGGTAGGTAAATGGGTATGTGTATAAATTCGCAGGTAGGAATGTAGGAAAGTAAATACCCTGCAAGGCAAAGAGGCATGTAGATAAATAAAAATGCAAGTTGATAAATAATTCATATAATATTTGTCAGAATCATGAATTCTTTAGCTACCCAGAGTACTTTTGTTTTCTTTACATGTGCTTATGTTCATAGAAAACCAAGTCACATAATTTTTAATGGGTAACTCTAGCTCAGGACAAATGTTACTCCCATTTCAGATTTTCATCATCACATTGATACTTGTCTGCTATCCCGTTTCATTTCCAAACAGACGCCCGAGTAACTAAACATTGGTAATCCACCGTGAGTTTGTTTCCATTTACTGTTTTTTTTTTTTTTGTAATCCACCCAAGAATAATTCTGTAGCTTGCATAAATTACAAGTGTTAGATAAAATTTTCCCGAGATATGCATGGTAAAGTTTAAGCGAAATAGATATTTGCCTTTTTTATTCAATTTCTCTTCCTGTTTGTCTTCCACAACCATGTTACTTATGATAACGAAGTGTTAGCTATGTACTTTAAATCAGTAAGTTGGCCCAGATTTCGTTATCAGACTATTTAAGAAACTAAAGTATGATTCAGTGACGTGTAATGATATCTATAATTTACCACTGATATCTCAGTAAATAAAAGCAAAAAGACGCACAATGGAAATGAACTAGAATGCGTTAACTCTGAAATACAGTAGATGTGACAAACCAATGCTCCTTTTCCTTACTAAGACCTTTCATCTTTTTTTAATCCCTATAGGAGGACCCAGAATGGAATAAACCTTAAGACAAGAGTAACAAGGCCCGGTGACACTGCAGGCAGGCCCGGGAACGTCACAGGGGCCCAGGGACAACACGGGAGCCCAGGGACGTAACGGGGGGCCCAGGGATGACACAGGGGCCCAGAGAGACGTCACAGGGGTCAAGGAACGTCACAGACAGGCCCAGGGACATCAAATCCATGAAGTCATCGGCTACTTAGTTCTCATCTGGTGCCTCTTAATCTTCAACAAAAAGAACCAGAAGGCAATGACTCTGTACAGAATGATAAGACTAACGAGGCCGAGGATGCCGTAGCTCACCCCGTACCGAGACAGGCCCAGGTCAGCGAGAACCGCCTGGCCGTCAGAGTAGCATCGGCGGTTGTGTGTGCAGGTGATGTTGCCGATGCCGGTCCACTGGTTCACCTCGTAGGCCTCGAAGCCGAACCAGAAGAAGGAGAAGTACTGCACCCACAGCATTGCTTTTGGGATGGATCTGACGAGGGAAGAGTTATGGAGGGATGTAAAACACGGAGATAAGAAATATATGGAACTAGAATGGCAACCAGTAGAGCGCATACCTCCGCCAACTCCCTATCTCGCATTGTTTAAGAAAATTAAAATTTCCTGAATCCGCACTTTTCGCCAGATTCGCACCAAAATTTAATGGAGTGTATTCTGGCCCAAGGCCCAATTCTTCTACCAAGGTTCGTGGAAATCCGTCCAGTATTTGGACTGTGAGCAAGAACTCACAAACCAACCGGGGAAAAAGATACAAAAAGATGAAAAAAAAAAACTGACGAGATATGAGGACTTGAAAATAAGCGTGAGACGAAAACAATACTGCAGGCACTTTAATTTTTGAGGATTCGATCTGATAAGGAATAGTGTTAATGGATGTGTGTTTGAAAAAGCTGGGCATAGAACAGATAACCACAGACGATCCATTAACATACGAGAGACGGTTAAGGTGTACAGAAATCGCTACAGAAGAGGCACTACGAAGCCTCCTATGGCACCTCTAGTATGACCCTCCCTCACTCAACGCCCTGATCCTCACCTGATGTTGATGTAGTAGCCACTGACGATCCTGGGGACGAAGACAGTAGAATGCATCGCGCTAATGGCGGTGTCGAGACTAGTAAACATACAGGACAGCAGGTACCCTAGGGAGGAACAAGTACAGTCCAGTTCATAAGAACACCCATGACAAAAAAAAGTTTACTGACACTTCACTGCAGCTTTTTTTTTTTAATACTATTATTTACACAACAATACAGTGTGAAATGGAAGGATACTCTGGAGAGGGATAAGAAATATGGATGGCAGGACACATTGCTAACGGTCGAACTTTTGCTTATGGTTGCATTATGTGAAGATGTTGACAGTTACGGGCTTTTTGTAGATTACAATATTAATACTTTATTATCCACAAACAAGGGAACATGACTACGTATCATGCAAAATAAAATAGCTAAAGAAAGTGTATTACAAGAAGAACAATGCCCTCACACTCACCAAACGAAACGCCACCCCAAGCACAAAGAACACCCACAAGAATGAACAGCACAAACTTAGTGGCATCTGGCTCTAGTCCTACGCCATGGTAGATAATGGCGGCGTAAACGATGGTTGCGACTGTGTAGACGGGCGCCTGGGCCAGGGAATGGGCCAGGAAATAGACGGAGGGCCGGTACATCCCCTTGTGGTGCTCCCTCAGGAATAGGTGATGCTCTGAGGTGAAGGTCTGTGATTCAACGAAAACTAGAGATATTTCACCTTAACCTGGCCCAGTTTGTTTTACGTAATTCACTGACATATCTAAAGACAGTGCGTCGACTGAGTATCCTCACAATAGCACTTCGTGGATAGAATCGTGTTCTACCAAAATGTTGTGAATTCTGTCACTTCCTTAAAAAAAAAAAAAAATGGTGGCATCAATTTCTCGTAATGCTGCTTTCGTGTAAATCAGATGTATACCACAGATATAAAAAATATGGGCTGACTTTTCAGCCACCCTGTACAGAAATTCTATAGTTAAAATCCAGCATTCATGATTCAGAAATGACTCTTTTAGGTCAAATGGGCAAATAAATCTTAGGCTATGTTTAAAATATTATATATCAGTAAAAAACAATCCTTAGGCTCTGTACAAAACATGACATATCAGAAACTAATTAACAGATACATAAAAAAATTGATATTATTAACTTATGTATATGACACTAGATAACCTGAAAATTAATCTATTCACACTGTACTATATAACAGGTGATGCAGATAGGTGCCCGGTTCCCGTTTCAAATGAGCTTCAGGGGGCAGCAACACAGACATGGTACAGCCTTTTTACTCCAACTTGTCCCAGATTTTCGTCCTTTAACAGCTTATTTCTCGTAAATCAAAGGCAGAAAAAGACAATACAATCACTCCATACTTTTAGCAATTCTTCCTGAGTAGCACCATATTCTAAGTCATATTGTTACAGCTCAGCATCCAAGATTGAGAGATGGTCAGTTCAGGTGAGCTTAGAGTAAAGGAACTATAGTAATATTAACTACTTATGAAAGCCAACTTCTTCACACATCTCGGTGGCACAAAAAGACGATAATACCACTACATCCTTTTTGCACTTCTTCGTGACAAGCACCCTGTTCAAGCGTTCATCTAATGTTACAGCATAATGTTCAACTCACATGGATGACCGTGGATATGTTTTGGACTAATACATTGCCCAAGACAATGTAAAAGAAACCATTGATGTTGTTCACTCCCACCTCGTCCATCTCCTGCCCCCAATACAGAACCAGCATCAGCACAGAGAGGATCTGTGGAGGGCGGGGAGAAGAACTGATGAACGAGGGTTATTAACACCATCAGTAATTACAAAAACTCCCCTATTTATTACAATCTCCATTAATTAGTTGTTTTAGCCCTAGGTTCATCTGAAAGTGAACTGCGAGGAGAGAGAAAAATTATGTATCGACTAAACGACGGTCATTACCACCATTTGTAATTACAAAAAACTCAATTACAAAAAGCTCAGTTAGTAGCCCTAGGTTCGTCTGAATGTGATCCCGGTGGACTGTAGGCTGCGATTGCCCTTCTCCCACAATCCACCATCCTCCACAACCATCTTACTAGTGAAGGGACTAATGGAGGCGATGCCAAGCTTCTCCAGTCAGAAATATCTAAGCTGAATAAAGTGTCTGCAGGTAGAAAAAAAAATGAAGTCATCGTAGTGAAGACGTTATTCTGACCATATGTTTATCTGAAACGTGAACCGGGTGGACTGCAGGCTGAAGTTGCCCTTCTGCAGTCCACAGTCCTCTTTTGGAGAGAGAGGGATAGAGGACAGGGACGTCTGATTCATCAAGCTGAGGAACTACCTGGCCAGCTTAGCAAAGAAATACAATGTTAAAATAAAAAAGATCGAGAGAGAACCTAACCAAGCTATTGAGGTGAATACAAAGCTAAAACGAAACAAAGGCAATACAACGATGGATAAGAAAAGGGAATACAAAGCGGGAGCAGAGAGTATCCGTATACCATCATCTGTGAGACGCGGATCCTGATGAGGCGGGGTTGTCTCAGTGCTTGGAGCCACGCCCGCCACAGCGCCCACCGCAGCTGCCACGCCCATTCACTCTTGTACCGCCCACAAGCACCCACGCCCACGCCTCCTACACCCTCATGCACTGGCTGGCAATGAGGAAGGGGGGTAACTCGTAATCTGCATAACCATCATTTTCTATCGTTATCATTCCCTTCATCGTTATCATTAGCATTTCATCTTAATTTTTCACCAATAAATGGATGAAGAGGGCAAAATAGACGTTAAGAAGAGAGATTAAATTTCAGGGATCTTTTTTACAGATTAGATCGTTCCCTCTTGTATATGCATGAACAACAACAGACACAGGAAGCAAAAAGGGAGGGTTGCAAGATTTTCACCCGTTTCGAATTTTCTGTAAAAATCAAGTTACAACTGGGATTCTATTGTAAATACAGGGATTCTATTGTAAATACAGGGATTCTATTGTAAATACAGGGATTCAATTGTAAATACAGGGATTTTATTGTAAATACAGGGATTCTATTGTAAATACAGGGAGGTCCTTATATAACGCTCCTCATCCACTCTGGCAGGCGATTTCTCGTCTTTTGTGCGGGCGGTTCAGTCAGCGATTAATTATCAGTGTCTACCAGGCCTCATTAATCCTATTCCCAACCATACTCGCGCCCACACCAGCAGAGTGAGCCGTCCATGCACCATTAGATACTACCAGTTAAATATCTAGTGGAGCGCTATTTACGGATCTCCCTCTGTAAAATCAAACTCAGGTTCTCATACCAAACTGCAAGAATTCTGGTTGGCCTTCATATCACTAGCGACCACCTCGTACCACTTGCTGGCCCTGAAGGTGTCACACAGCATGGCCACCCTCCTCCTGCTCTCTTCTGGCCTCCTCGATTGGTCCACTGAGAGTTGGTTCAGGAAGTGTTCGGCCGGATTATACCGAGTAGGGCAGGGAAGTTCCATGCTGGTAGAAAAAGACTTGTTGGATATGCCAAGGTGTCACTAGCAGCTGTTATTGCTTATGTCAGTAGGTGTTCGTGCAAGACTGTCATGTTGCTGAAACTGTAGGTCTCACTTCATTCCTGACTCCAGATATTTAAACACTATCAGACACTAAATCATCTAGTACCTCGGCACTTAATTGAGTCTGCAAAAACAGCCATAACTATCTATATAAACATCTGTGGTTTGGTACGAGCTACTTTCAAGACGGTCAGGAAGTGTGGACTTTCTTTTAATTGTACAGCTGTGGACAAATATTAATGTACTTGATTCCGATAAGTGATGAGACAGTGATCAATAACTTTCGAAGCAGAGATGCGATCTTCAAAAAAAAATTTTGAATGCTGTAAGTTTCATAATTGTCAAGACGAAAAAGTGGAGCGATATTCCTTACCACGACAGTACATCCATTCTATCATCCTTAGCAGCGTTGGTATTTTTTTCAATATTATATAACCACCAATATTTTTCAGCCACCACTAGTATCTAAAAAAGGAACACCTGAAATACAATCACGTTAGGCTGACATGAGAGCTATAGAGGATCACTGCACATTGTTGGAAAACTTATTGGTATTAATGACGGGCCTTTTCAAAATTCGCCACCATTTTACAAAGTCAAACTGAGCATAAACTAGCACTAAATTTATTTCGGAATCCAATGGCATTTATTTTCTATAGTTTGCTCCCCCTGTCACCAGAAAATTTTTACTCAGTCTAGTAAGGGTCGCCAGCGGTAATGGGATCAATGAAAGCTGCATCTATCCCCTCCCGTTTGAAACATCTCCTAAGCTGAATGAAATAGCCTGAGATGACAAATTTAAAGCCATTGGGATTGAAGGGGTCGTATACCTAGTGAAGAACTGAAGAGCCTTTTCCGCAGTGCCCAGGAAGGCGACTCTACCCTCAGCCAGAAGCAAGATGCGGTCGAACGTGGCATAGAGCTCTGAGCTGGGCTGGTGGATGGTGGTGATGATGGTCCTGCCGCTGTGAGCTAGCTTCTTCAGCACCGCCACCAAGCTCTCCGCCATGAAGGAGTCCAGGCCGGAAGTGGGCTCGTCGCAGAACATGAGTGGTGGGTTGGTTAGTACCTGGGGAGTTGGTCGGGGAATTTGATGATTAACCCTTGAACTAATATTAGTTTCCCATTTTTTTTTCAATACCATTACTTTCTTTTTCCAGAATATGATTGGCACTAGTTGGAGGACATAGTAAACTTTATTCACACCAATGACGCTTTTCTTGAATAAAACATGGGTTGGTTGGGACTCGGGGAATTGTGAGGGATGAAAAATTCTTATGATGGTGATTATCTCTCTCATGTGGTTCATTAAGGCAGACATTAAATTCTTGTCAAGTCTCAGTCTTATGCCCAGACAGTGACACACAGTTCAAATCTCCATCCAGCCGTACGGAAGGGTTGGGGGATGCCTTAATTAACCCCTTTACTATGATGGCGTCATTTATTCAGTGTTACTTCCAGACTGCATTTTTCAGCTCAAATCCCAAAAGCTTTTCTTTAGCTATACCTAACCCCTCCAGTTCGGAAAGTCTCTCTGGAGCTGAATGTACAGTTGCCTGGGAGCCCAATGCAACACTGACCTCACAGGCAAAGCTGAGTCTCTTCCTCTCTCCCCCAGAAATGTTCTGCCCTTGTCCCCCGATGCAGGTGTGTTGGCAGCTCATCAGGCCAAGCTGTGGGCGTCAGGAAGGGTCAGATTTGTACCTATCGACTTCACGAGGGAAGATGAGGCACAAGACATTAATACCTATCACTGCACAAGAGCTAAGGTAATTTTTGGATATTCCCGTTTTGAGAAATGGCCAAGAATCATACTGGTAATGATATTAACTATTGACCTATGACTTGACCTCGTGCCTCTCAATTGTGGTGAAGACAATCAGACCTTGATATTAAAAGCCTTTCTAATTATGGCCTAATTTCAGCAATGATGGAAAGTCTGACATCCCCGGTAATTTATGGCCTGGACTGTGGCGTGACCTGCAAAGTGACCTGCGGCCTGACCTCTGTGATGACCTGTGTGACCCGCTGCAGCCGCTCCTCGTAGGTCAGGTGCCTTGCCATCCGCAGCATCGCCTGGCAGAGGAAGCAGTCATTGGATTCTACTTTGGGTCTGGAGATTCCGTACCAACTCAGTGATGTATCTTATGAGTTATACCATATTTTTTTCTGTGTTACTGATGCCTGCTATGTCAGTATTATAGAAAATAGAAAGCAGGAGAATATCAAGTGTAAAAGAAATTGAGTGAAAGAAGTGTTACAATATGGCAAAGAAATGCGCCAAAAAATCGCGAAGGAAGAGGTGCAAGATGGTCCACGTCAGCGAACAAGACGCTACAGTATACCAAAATGTGTCGTAAGCGCCTGAGTGTTGCGTATGTACTCTCGCACTGACTCTACAACATTCCCTTCAGCTGCACCAGGCACCAGTTTTTATTAAATAAGGTACGGTCAGGGAAATAAGCTCTGTTCTATTTTACCTCAGGATTTTAAAAAGGTAGTGCAGCTGGACCTCAGTCTCAGGTGAACAAGTGTAGATTTTGGATGGTTTGACTTTTCCTCGGAATGTCAGGCAAAAAGAAAATTAAGATGATAAGCGATTCGATATGTCTTAAGAAATCTACACAGAAATTAGGAAGGTGTTAGATTCCCTGACTACCTGGAATATTAGCTGCTCCCGCACGGTAAGCATGGACGAGAAGAGATCATCCTGCTGCACGTAGGCGGAGGAGCTGGCGAGCATGGAGGACGTGACTCTGGACCCATTGAGGTGGACGTCGCCGGAGACTTGCAACCCAGGGGCGGTGCGCTGCGTGAGGACATCCAGCAGCGTCGTCTTCCCAGCACCAGAGGATCCCAGGACGGCCAGTAGTTCCCCAGGGCGACACACACCGGACACTGATGGGACACGGAATATACCAGAAACTTCATGGGATATACCAGGAAAAACACTCCAGACACTGATGGCACGTGGGATATACCAGGAAATACACTCAGGACACTAGCGGTTACCTGGAATATACAAATACCCACACCCCAAAACTGCAGACAACATGGGATACACAAGGAACTACACTCAAGACGCTGATTCCAAAACCCTGGATCGCAAGGAACAGGAAAGCCGCAAGTGTATTTCTGAGGGTCGTGGAATTTTATGTGAAAAATAGTTCCGGTATTATTTTACTGCAAAAATAAATGAGGGAAAGCAACGTTTGAAACCATCCAGGCTAAATTTTGTGCCCTGGTCAAGCATCAATGTTCCGACTAAGAGACAGAGGAGTTTTTAAAGATGTGATAAAGTTTACGGCAAACAATGAACTGCCTGGATTCTGAGTTATGACCAGCTTTGTGTGCTGTCAGTTAAAGACACTGATGTAACTGTTATCATTCACATTTTATAATAAAGTTTTTTCAGTAGATTTTGCCGTGTGTTCTTCAGTGATAATTTACCATTTATTCATTGAGATTTTAACATTTTTTGCATTATTGAAAATTAAACTGTCGTAGTATTGTGAGTCACGAGAGTGGAGAAAAGATATTCTATTTTGGGATATTGTTTGAAATACTGCCATAGACATTAATGGAACCATGGACGTACTATAAATTGTAACTTGGCCTAAAATTTCCCCTTCTCGTTGTTGAATACTTATAGCAAAAGATGAACACTAGAATAAAATGTCAGTCACAAAACACACAACAGAGGGCATGGAGAACCGTAGCACTGTGACGCCGAGTTAGGTGAATTTAACCACAATTGGACGAAAATCCGAGTCAAGGTAAGGTAAAACTACAGCAGCCACTCTGACACAGGTGATCACTTGACAGGGTGAAAGTAGGAGTCTATACGCTACTTTCTGGCATGGGCAAATACCTCACCACCATGGCATTGAAAAATAAAAAGATATCAACGAACTGGAATGGTTCATGGAGACTCGTTCTGCCCTCTTCAGCCCGAGGAAGCCTTCTCTAAGCTCAATATAATCGTCTAGTGAATTCAAGAGTATACAAATCGACGACATGAGCCCATTTTAGTTTCTGGACTTACCATCTTTTAAAATTTGTGTGTGAGACTCGGGAGGTGAGGGTTCTCTGCCATTGGAGGAGGTGCAAGAGCTCAGGAGGGGAATTCTTAGGCGGCTCTTGGCAGGCTTGTGAGGAGTCCTGCTGAAGACGTTCACTCCCTCCCAGGACAGTGTTATTCCGCGAGATTCCTACGGCAAAGTTGTCAATAAATTATTTGTTTTACCAGTGAGTTACAGGACAATACACAGCAAGAATACCAAAGTAGGTTATTCCCATCAAGTTATCTCTATTGGCTCCTACAGTACGCGTAGCTCCGCTTCTGTAAGGACCACCTAGCGTTGTAATTGCCTTGCCTTATCTTGAAGTGTGAACCACGACCACAACGTGTGAGAAGGATTTGAAGAACCCATTGGTAGATGAAGGTGACGGGAGTGTTAGAGTAGGTGTGTAGCTGTGTGTATGTGGGGGGGGGGAGCAGAAATTGTATAGAATCTGTAGTAAATAAATAAATGGTATGGCTTCGTTGTACTGTGGCTAACCCCTTCATCTACAGCACCGGATAAAATTATGTTACAATAGACAGGTCATCTCAAGACGTGGTGGATCGCAGGCTGGAGAGAGACGCCTTCACGGGCTGGCATCATCAACTGAGCGACTCCTCTGCCCGGCTATACAAAGGTCCTTCAACTCCTTCCCAATTCCCTGAAAGGACGATGGTGAAGGGAACACGTCCCCTTACCTCCCACTGCAGGTTTTGCTTCCCGTTGACGCCCGACTCCAGCAAGGGCAGGGGTACTCCATCGGCCATCACTATCTGCCTTTTATACTGCTTCCCAAGGTGCTTTGACTGAAATAGAAGAAGGCCTCATATAAAAACCCTCTTCCACTCTGCCGGGCCATTTCTTCTGTGTTGCGGGGACTGCTCAGTGTTACCAGTGTTTATCCTGCCTTCTCTCCATTTCCCAATCCTACTGCCACACTGATACCGACACCAGCTACTGAGCCGCCCTCACAACACGCAGTATATCACCAGGTAAGTTTCTAGTGCAGCGTTAATTACAGACCACCCTGTACACCTGGCAGCACAACTAACATGGTCATTTGCCGCCGAACACCAAGTCAAAGGACGACAACAGAGAATAAAAGCACAATAAACAATAAATCTGCCAGAATAAAACACAGAGTAGCCAGACAGCCTCCACAAAGCAGAGTCAAACAACTTCTCAAGGTGGATGCAAATTTTTTACCATTAAAATGAATGCACAGTCACTGGAAACGACACCGCCAACATTTATAAGCTTATACGAAGTGACGCAGTAGTAGTAGCAGTAGTGGCCCCAAGTTCATCTGTAATGTGAACCCAGTGGGATGTAGGCTGAAGTTGCCCTCCTCCTCCTGCATTCTGCCATCCTCCTGTTGAGCTGAGGAACGTTTCTATAACCAGGCGGTGAAGTAGCAGGGTTAAATCTGTGCCACCACGCGAAGACGCCCCTCCACAGCACCAAAAGAAATTAAAAACTAACATCCCCAGCCTCGTACCCACTCAGATGAATAAAATCACATGCCATTTGCTCTTGTAATATGCCAGAGTTGTCAGGTTTTATGGAATGGGTACTAATATTCTCAGCCTCCTCTATAGACTCTCAGCTTCATAAAATCGCCTTGCGTTGGCTGGGAGAGAATGCTAGAGTTGACCCAGCCACAGGGAGGGTCGAAGTAATATTTAGAATACTGAAGGGCTCCTGTATTATCAGTAATTCTCGTATCCGATGGGCAGACAGGCACAAGAGACAAGGCACATTGACACACGAAATATAATCGATTCAACAAATTAAGGAGAACATGGAGTCACATCAAATGATAAACGATGATGAAACTAAAACGTGCCTGGAATTGCTTTTGTGTTGATAAGGTGACCGCAGTGGACAACAGGGCTTCTGGTAAGGAATATTCATCTTAAAATATGATGCACGAAATCGATAGGTTTTACGATGCCAAGAACTAGAGAGAGAAAAAAAATGTCGTGCCGCCTTTCCTGCTCTTCCCCCCATCGATTTTGAAAATTTGTTGTAAATCCGAAATAAATAACACAAATGACACTGATATATGAGCTACTACGAGCAGTGTGACGTACGAGCAGTGTGACGTACGAGCAGTGTGACGTGCTAGCAGTGTGACGTGCGAGCAGTGTGACGTGCGAGCAGTGTGACGTGCTAGCAGTGTGACGTACGAGCAGTGTGACGTACGAGCAGTGTGACGTACAGTGTGACGTATGATCTGTTTGTTATGGAGCTATGATGCTGATAAAGTTCATGGACAGGGAAGCTGAAAAGGCGACAGGAGTTATTTTTTTCCCACTGTAGAGATAAAACTTTTGATGGGGCCGAGAGAGTGAGTGGACTGAGGCGGCTAGGCACTGTACTCTGCTGCAAGGTCTGAATTAATTAACGTGATTGTAACAGCGATGTTGCTTCAGCCTGACTGGTGGTGTGCGTCCCTGTCTGCTTAATCAACATTTCAACTCGTTTTCCCACTAATTTGGCCTTTAAAAATTAATATCTTTCCATCCTCATTAGTGAACTATACGATGCTAGTCACAAAGAAGTGCTCTATAACGTATTTGGAGCCATAGCATCAACTTTACTGCCACTGAACTACGTGAAATAATCTCTATGGACGAAAATCAGGGCCAGGTGAAGGCGGAACAGGTACCATTAAACCCTTCAGCCCGAGGACGTCTTGTAAGATTAACTCCTGCACTGCGGTGAACATTTCGACCGACTTACATTTACATTTGGGGAAGCTTTCAGTAAATAGTGACCCCATTTTTTTTATATTGTTAAAAGGTAAAAATGTCGCTGATGATATACATGTGCTTATTTTCCCTTTACGGATTGAGTTATTGATTGAATGTAATTTTAAAATCTGGCTCCCCAACTCCCAGGGCCACATGCTGCCGGACACCTTATACAGGTATATACAAATTACATGCTTAGCGCTTCTTGATAATACACATGTAGGCTCCTATATAACCATTTTTAGGGCGTATGAATTTCGTAACAATTATCTTAACTAAAATTTTGAATATTAAAACAGAAATGTCATATATCACCTCATTTTCTCTTATTACAAGTATTTTTGCCTCATTCAACAAACTTCCTTGCAAATCACCACAGTCCTTTATAATTTTGCGTCCCTCATTTCTCACGCACCCTGCATTTCACTGTTCCCTAAGATACCGATAACAGTGACGTTGCACAGTTAACAGATGCGCTTACATTTCCGCCACGCACGCCTTGGGGACATTGAGGGAAAATGGGATGGGTGAAACGAACTAAGATCTCCCCCCTTTCGTAATTTAGATTATTTTCCGCAGTAAGGAATAGGGAAGGAGTGTGCAGAGTGAGTACAAGTCTCAAGTTCATCCTACGAAAAGCTAGATCTTAGTTACGGTGAAATATTATCGTAGGCTATATTTTTTCTGCAGGAAGGACACGGAAGGGAACATTCAGTATCTTCCCATGTGTATTTCCTGCTAAAATAAATACCAAGTTACGACAGGAAATCGATCGTGGGAGCTAATGATAGAGAACCGACACCCTTTACCTGCTAAAAGCATATAATTTTTATCCTAACAGCCTCAAATTACCATCTCTCCACCCTGAATACAGCATGTAGTATGAGCTTAACACTAGAATATGGTGCTAGTCATCAAGAAGCGCTGTGGGAATCCTGTAGATTCACTATTTTATTACCCTGTCGTGCAGTCTCATAGAATGCTGTAAAAGACTGAATATATTTACCGAATAAGGGTGCAGACCATCCAGCTTCAACGGGAGGTAGAAAACAAATATGGCAACGAATTGAGGAAATTAAGAAAAATCACTCAGCTGAGGGTGCTGAGATCCCTAGCAAACACGGACCTGCTCAGAACGAAGACTACCACACGACTGATCAGCTCGCTCATGTCTCATCTCATTCTTTATAATCACCCTCTCCCGTTCCTGTCACAATCACACTTACCCCTTCCTTTATAAGCATGCTTACTTCAGACTTTATTCTTGCTCATGATCTCCCCTCGACTCTTCCCTTTTAACTCACCGAAACTTCCCCTACCTCTCCCTCCCTCTCCCCCACCCTAGAGTAAGGGGTAAGGTGAAGAACTTTAGGAGGGTAGGGCAGATACAAGACACACGCGGTGAAGCAGAAAGTAGGCAGTAGTATGATGTAGGCTGGGTTATATTTTGCAGTCGGTAGGGCTCGAACCCCAACTCAGAGCGGCCTTCAAATGTGTGGCCAGCACTAAACCGACCCAGCCACCGAGCCACCTCCTCACCCTAGTCTTCTCTCCCTACTTCCGCCTCTCTTATGTGGCTGTCTTAACTCCTCCTGAACGGTGACTTAAGACGATTCTAGTCTAGTTAGGAAGTCTCTCGCGTAGGTGTAAAGGCGATGTAACTCCACTAGGTCGAAGAGTCACCGGAAAGAAAAATATACATTAGGCTTTCACTTTTCCCTTTCAGCCTCTTCTCCCTTCTTTTCTGTCTCCTTTTCCTTTCCTCTTCCTCTTGTTCCTTTTCCCTCTTTCTCTTCACTTTCCTCTTTCTTCATTTTCCTCTTTCCTTTTCTGTTCTATCTTGTGTCCATTTTCGCTTCTTTCTCATCCCTGCCCCCAGCCTGTGTATCCAAAGCCGTCACTCCCGTCCCTCCCTTGTGATGCGGCTCACTTCTATTAGCTATGCTGTCCTCACTTATGCTCTTGCACGTTCAGATTTCCACAGGCCTCCTCCCTCCTCTCCTCCTTTCCCCTTTGTCGCTGAATGATTGACTGACTATTAAAATCTGGCGGCGTAACTGCCAGGGTCATATGCCGCTGGACAAAAAACTAAAAGACGTAGCAAATAAAAAGTGAATAATGAAAAAGTTAATAACTTATTAGGAATAAAACATTGAAAAGTATAAAAGAATAGTTAATAAAATATCAATTACTTATAAAAGTGGAAGGAGGCCTGCCTCCTGAAGAAAACTAAAAACATCAGTAAAATTGCTAGAGGCTCCACCAAGCATCGAAGAGAGACAGTAGGCACCATCTGTCCCTCTATGCCTGTGGAGGAATCGCTGACGTAGGTCCCCCAAACTTGAACACTCGACCAGCAAGTGACGGACAGTAAGGGGAACAAGGCAATCATCACAGTACGGCTGAGTCTCACCACTCATGAGGAACCCGTGTGTAAGCCGAGAGTGACCAATGCGAAGCCTAGCAAGAGCCACCTCCAAACGCCGTGGCAGGGAGGGGAGAACCCTTGGCACAACCACTCTCTGAAAGATTTCCTTTAGTTTATTATGAGCAACACCAACCCAGTGTCTCTGCCAGCACGTATGAATTCTGGACCGCAAATAAGAGGTTATATCAGGAGCTGGAAGTGTAGGTAGTCGGATGGGGGCTGTTGAGAAGCCGCAGCTTTATCTAATGTATCTGCCCGCTCATTGCCCACCACACCAACATGTGCAGGAACCCAGCAGAAATCCACTCTCTTCCCCCGACGACGAATGAGGAACAGCCACTCCAAAATAGCTAAAACTGGAGGATAGGAGGAGTTAAAACAGTCCAGGGCCAAAAGCGCCCCTTGATAGTCGTTAAAAACAGTAAAATGATTGTCATGGTGAACAAACACCAACTTCAGGGCTAAAACAATAGCTGACAACCATGCAGTAAAAACTGAGGCAGCCATTGGAAGACTACCTCTACGGCAAAAGTTGGAAAATACCACTCCAAAACCAACACCAGAGGCAGATTTTGAGCCATCAGTATACACAGACACAGAACCATCATGCCTAGAAGAATCTTCTAAAAATAACTGTAAAAGAGACTGAGGAACAACAGAATCCTTTGAGCCTGCCAAAGACCTGCAGAAAGTTACCTTCGGCAAGATCCATGGAGTAACCCTCGGGATCCGAACCGGACTGACAGGTACTGCCGACAGCCAAACTCCTCCATGATATCCTGAACCCTATAGACAAACGGACAAGGCATGTGAGGGTGCCTACGATAATACAAAAAACAAGACTGTCGCATCACACACTCACAGACAATTGAGTCTGGAAGGCGATGAATCCGGAGCCAGCACCGCGCTGCAACAGACTGACGCAGCAGACCTGAGGGAGGCACACCAGCCTCCACCAACAAGCTCGGAATCGGAGATGACCGAAAAGCGCCAGTTGCAAGGCGAACACCAGCAGGATACACAGCATCTAGAGTTTTTAGCCTGGACTCTGTGGCAGAGGAGTAGACCTGACAGCCATATGACAGCTTGGATGTCACAAAAGCCTGAAACAGATGCAAGAGTGTCCTCCGATCAGCACCCCTAGAGGTATGGGACAGAACCCTCAACAGACCGAGAGCCTTTATACATGACACAAAGATTTGCCAAGTATGGCACCCAAGTCAAACGGCGGTCAAACGTCAGGCCCAAGAATTTCGTCTCTGCCACACAACGGAGTCTCCTGCCACAAAGCTGGAGATCAGGGTCTGGGTGTGCCCCTCATCCTACAAAAGTGCATAGCCAGTCTTAGAAGCGGAAAACCGAAAACCCTTGGAAGTGGCCCAGGCAAGCTGCATACGCCGCTCAATGGCAGACATGCGGGAGCCAGAACACCATGCAGCTAAGCCATCCACATAAAGAGATGAGGACACCCCAGCAGGCACAGTGTCAAGGATACCATTGATGGCCGCTGCAAACAGGTAAACACTTAAGACACTCCCCTGTGGGACACCTTCCCCCTGGCACAGCGGTGCAGAGAGGGTAGAACCCACACGGAGCCGATGTCATGACTCTACATTATTAGCATTAAGTATCATATACAGCATATGTATCATAGGCTAGAGGGCGAGGGAGACGAGAAAACACGGGAAAAAATTAACGCTAGCATTTTTCTCTGAAGCATGCCAGCTTTCCAGTTTTATACCATGGGAAGCTGACAGGTGAGGGCATACATACGTACACACTCACATATGGGTTTGTTGTGTGTATGGGCCATGTGACATGAGCCGTCCTATCCAAGTGAGGAAGGGACCAGATTCAGATTGACGAGAGAGCAGAGGGGGAGGAACAAAGGAGAGAGGAGAGTGAGGTGGGAGCAAAGGGGCAGGCTCTCGAGAGTTAGTTAGCATAAAACCGCTCTTGCATTAATACGTTCTTGTGTTATACACCCTGCGTTAATCTTGACCTTCCCTTTGAAGACAATAAACTACGATCAAGCACGATTCATCTTTAACTCCCCCCTGAGGTTTTCTTTACAACATATTCTTCTCCACAACAAAGTATAGACCTACAACCGCCTTCGGCCACGGCTACAACACCGAAACACACGATCAGTCAAGAAGTCTTCAAACAACAAAGGCAGCCGACCACGTAAACCAAAGGCATGAAGTTGTTGGAAGATGCCATCGCACCATACAGTGTCATAAGCCTTCTCAAGGTCAAAGAACACAGCCACAAGATGTTGCTTAGAGGCAAAAGCTTCACAGATCGATGCCTCGAGCCTGATAAGGTTGTCCGAAGTATATCCGAATTTACGGAAGCGTCTCTGCGAAGGACAGAGGAAGCAACCCTTTTCTAGAAACCACACAAGCCTGACACTGACCATCTTTCGAATTTCGAATATTATGCAATATTTATCTTCTTCCACTTAATCCCCCCCCCCCCTCCTGCCTTCGTGATTTTTTTCCTGGTTGAGTGACAAAGGACGCGTTGCACCGACTGACTGACTGACTGACTGACTGACTGACTGACTGACTGACTAACCTTAATCAAACTGGCAGCTAAGAACATTAGAGGAAATCTACAATAAGTCGGTTGGCCCATGCAAGGCAGCTCCGAGAACTGTGTGACTAAAGTGCTATAATAAGACAAGGATACCAAAAAAGGAGAGCTTTTCTTAACTGACTAAAGTACTAGACAAAGACGAGGATAGCAAAGAAGGCGTGATTTTTCTGAACAGGCAAAAGTCCATAACTGCTTCAACCTGATTGATGGCCAAGTACAGTCAGAGTGGAAGGTCGATTGCATAGGATCGACAGAGAACCTTCCTGCCTCGCCACTTGGGTTTTAATTTAATGGAACCACAATTTAGCATTCAAATTCCATCCAGTAATAACAAACCTAATTAAAAACTTTCGTCAGCATAGGAGGCTTCAACCGCCACCATATTATTCTGTCCGCTGCCTTCAAACTGCCATATTTCCGCCTCACCCACTCCTTCACTCATATCAGCAAAATACAAGTGTTGAGACTGAACATGCAGAATCAACAAGACCGTGCGCAATAAATAAAGTAACATGCAGAATAAACAGCAAAGGAGAAAGCCTCATGAAATCTCCAGAGCCACTTTGATTAATGCCCTACATAAGCATTGTCCATTAAAATCACCAATGAAAACAGCACTGTATATTCCAAGGTCTTCAGGCACTGGGCCAATATTTGTTGGAACAGAGACAGGTTTGGCAGCCTACTAATTAACGGGATAAGAGAACAGGATGTGGGGATGCTGGGGGGAAAGGAAGGGGGCGGGAGATAGTCGGCAATGAGAGTTGTGCTAAGAGGAAGTGCGTTGTCGGCTATAGCTTAGATCAAAAGTCAGTGTCAGATTAGCAGCCAGTGTGTGTGTGTGTGCGGGCTTACCACAGCACTGCACAGCCACAACTCTTCGGCCTTAGCACCACAGCCAGAACTATTTGGCTCCTGGCATTGCGAGGTATGTGGAAAAATTTACAGTACACCCACATATAATAATTATATTAGCCCCACCTTCATCTGAAATGTGAACCCCAGTGGACTGCAGGCTGTAGTTGCCCTTCTTCAGCAGCCACCATCCTCCTCTCAGGAGACAGGGAGTTGAGGGATGTTTGTATAACTGGGCAGGATACCACCCAACCATATCGGTGCCACCACAAGAAGCATCTCCACCACTAAAACGTTGTGATATTGTTATGGATCACAGAAATAAAACAGAATGCAAGGGTGTGTGAACAAGCCACTAATATTTTGACAATTTCTGAATCATGCTGATGACTACATGCCTGACATTTGCCGTTTACACGCTGATGTGGGACTTTTAAGAACAGATGATGAACAGAGGAAGGAACAACAATACAAAAGCCCATATGCCAAATTGCTGGTGTCCTCCATTCACTGAAAAATCTAACAGTTGGACTTGAACTATTGTAGGTTCAAGTTTGAGGGGAAACTAGTATGAGGGAGTTCCAAAGAGAAGCTGTGCAGATAAGTGGATTCTATCGACAAGTTTTCTGCAATATGGCAGTGTGACAGTCTAGTCATGAGCACTACCAGATACTCGTCTAGCACGGGGGAAGGCGTGGAGAGGTGGCACAAAGGATGCAACTTCGTCTGAGCATTTGCCATAAAAGTACAGTATCTAAAATCACTGGAGGCAACATTTCTTCTTACTTGTAGAGGAAGTACTGTAGTTCATTTGTAATTGCTGAGTAACTGTAATGCATTGATCTGTGCCCAGTTGTTTTACCGCAACCTCTCCACATCCACTCCACTGGTGCAGGTAGATTCCACGTAACTGTTATAGGCAATCCATAATGACATTATTTTAGGGGCCTTCTTACATCTCTGTGCACACAATGTTTATAATACGAAATACGTTTGTCAGTTCTTTGTTCAGATGCCACAAGATACATATACCTTCATACAGTATAAGCGAGGTGCAGCCATCACCAAATTTCGCCAACACTTCTCTGCGAGCTGTGCCAGTGGAGGGTGTTGCATGAACTATTTTTGTGACAGCAGTACAGAGCAACAGGAGTGAAAAGGAATAACTCTCTGACCTATCGGGAGGAATAAGAATGAGGAATAGCAGGAGAATGATGGCAGGGACCTTTTGCTTGAGTACAATTTCCCCACAACCCATTCAGTATGGTTTTTCCCACAATCATAATTCTTTTTTTAGAGTAAGACTTTTTCGAATTCGAAGGGTTAGATGCAGCCTTTATTAACCCTTTCACGTTGAGGCCTCCCTTTAACTGAGGAAAATCGTCTACCATTGGCAAAACGAAAAAAAGTCATCACAGGATTGGAAGGTTTAATGCCCCCTCCCCCCCCCCCCAGTTTCCCCCCATCAGTGTCTGGCTGATCTGGTTATCGCGAAACCAGGAAGCCAAGTTTCGTGGAAGCAGGAGGGGGGGAAAGCCACCCAGATTAGATACGAAGCGACTGACACCGCTTTGTTGGAGTCAGGACCATGGTGACACTGATGTTGGGATATGGCATCGTGAAATTCAATAGTATAGGCTCGGTGTATGAGGAGAGAAAAAAAAGGCCGTTCCCTAAGGTCACGTTCTAGGCATTCACTGAGTATTTACATGGAAGCTAATGATGCTGAAACCTTTGCCCCCAAACTGGCGAAGGATATATATGTATGTATATATATATATAACATCGGTAAAACTTAAAAACATGCCAGACGCAAGAATGCAATGAATCTACCACCAGTGGATATAGGGTAGAAATATCGGATAACTATGTATTTACCGCATGTTCATGAATTTACGAAAAGGTATGAATTTATAAGTATGTATGATAATATGAGTATGTATGTATCTATGCATACATGTACAAGGGTCCTTCAAAAGTTCTCTGCCTCACCCACCAAGGGAAGGGACCACAACTATTGGATATGACTTCACTATAAAGCTTCATATGACTATACACGAGAACCCAGATCCCTCTGTCTGCAGGTGAGGCCCTTTGTAATTCAGTAGGTTGGAGCAAATCTCAGAAATGGACAAGAAAAGCCTGTGCTGTCATGAAGCATCTGCATGAAAAGGTTATGTCCTCCTTGGTGGGGACACTCCTTGCAGTTCCACCGTGAAGTAGTGGCTGCTGATATGAAGCAGGGCATGGCGTGCACCGAAGATGACTCACTGTTGGACGCCCAAAGTTATCGACCACGGATATCAAGTGGAGGTCATTCCCTGTTGCAAAGACAAAACGTCTGTGCAATAGCCGACACCATGAACATCAGTGCTGGCTCAGTGAATAGGTGTTCATGGTGCCGCAACGGCGTGGTCATTTGGCGCCGTAAGATAAGTTGAATAATAAAACTGTAAAACGAATTCAAAAAAAATGAAACACACCATGCAGTGACGAAGCTAAAACCCCTTAAACATCAATGAATAAAAGGCAAAGGAAGCTCACTGGCACAAACATACAGTGCTATGGCTCTACTTCATATTACCTCTTCGTGACTAGCATTGCATTCCAGTGTTAATTCATTGCTACAACTCAGCATTCAGGATTAAGGAGATGGCAATTTTGGCCGAGTTAGAGTATATCGAGTATAACATAGTCTCTCCTTAGAAATATATTGTCTGGCAGTAGCAATAGAAAATGGAGTCAAGTGATAAATAAGGTTCTTAATTCCTATATTTCTTCCCTTGCAGAACAACATGAAGGGCAAACTCAGCCATGGCTTTGTTAAAAAATGCTCGGGAATACTCAAGAAGGCACAGATTGTAAGTAAAAATCTAGAATAAGGGTGATTTTGCTTTAGCATCTTGTGGAGAATGTAAACTGGTGGTATTTGAACAATCCAGATCATCATCCTATCATTTTAGCATTGTTTACATTTTATCATCATGGCATCCTATCATCGTTCTATCATCCTCCTATCACTGTCTTAGTCAATCACCGTCCAATCACCATTATCCTATCATCATTCGTGCCTTTACTCTCCTGCAGGTGACGGTGGGGTTTGCTCTGGTGTCGATGGGATGGTCGTGGCCAGATTGGAACAGCACCTTATCCTCACAGCTGCAGGATACGGTGCTGCTGCTGCTGGGGCTGTCGACAACTGTGACGCTAGTACTTCTGCACGTCACCTTCGACATCAAAACCGTCACCATGTGTTTGATGGTAGGTTTACAGTCACCACGACCCCCAAGAGATTTAGTTATCGTCACCACCACCATCATCATTTCTGCCCCTCTCGCTCAGTCAGCATCTTCACAGTCATTTCCCAACAGGAGGTGGTTTTCAGTGCCGTGACAACCTTCATCCTTTCTCTATGCCAGAGTTGTCCTCCCTTTTTGAGTGGAGCTTTGACCACTTCTTTATGACCCTTTCTTCTGGCATTTTTCTACATTATTTTGATTGTTTATGGCAGTATTTAATCCAGTTTTTAATTTACTCCTGTTTATGGCATTTTTTAGTCTCCATTTTCATTTATTCTTAAGGCCTTTTTATACACCATTAATTTACTAATTTCTTTCAACAGGAGTTTATCTGCAACGCCATCCTGTCCTTCTGCCTTCTGTACACTGGCATACTTCCTTTCTACGAATGGACACCTGACCTACCCCTGATGTCCAGCGAGACTATCTTTGGCACCTCCTGTGTCCTGGCCTCCTTCGCCTACCTGAGTGACGCTGTGGTGGCCATGCAAGAGCTGTGCCTGATGGAGGAGAGGTACAAGAAGGCGAAGAGGAGGAAGTCGAGGAACAGGAAGATCAAACGGGTGGCCGCAGAGGAGTTGAAGTGGTGGACTTTACAACAGGCCATGCAAGGAAAACAGGGCGTGTTGGAGAGAAGGGTGATCGGGAAAAGGCAAAAGCACTTGAGTGGAATACAAGAGGAGGATGAAGTGGACAGGATGGACACAGACAAACGGGATGGACATCAAAGCCGAAAACGATGACAAGAATTGGTTGAGAAAGGACTGCAGACAAAAAGGCCCAATTTCCACGCCATACAGAGTAATAAGAACACGAAACAGGCCATGTAAAATGTTAGTGTTTGCTGATAAAATTACTGGAACAGGACATAGTTACAGATCTGCCAGTAAATTCTGCTAGGATATAAACTTTAAACTCTGCTTGGATGTAATTTAACTTTCCGCTTGGATGTATGTTTTCTAGTAATACATTCCGGGGCTATCTGACTTGTTGCATGTGATTACTGAATAAAGATAGTAACATACCTTGTAAGTAGTCTTCCTTGTTAAACATTTAAACTATTAATAAGTTTTTATACAACAATATCACGTTTTTTATATACTGCTACATATTCCTGAATCATCTTTTGTGATTCCACGACCAGTTAATATTCTTGCAAAGCCAAAACCAAAATAGGCTATAGCACCAATAAAGAGGAAACATTAGCATTCCAGACTGACTGACTGACTGACTGACTGACTGGCTGACTGACTGACTGACTGACTGACTGAGCAAAATAAAACACTGGCGGCTCAACTGCCAGGACTATGCCGCAGGACACAAGGTAAAAGACAACTAAGGATAAAAGCCACAGCGAGGCACGGGGTGGAGTATGGGGGCTCTGTTCCTGGATGCACGCAGCATTTTCGTCTCTACTTCCAGCCAACAGGGGCACCCCATTATTTGGTTATATGGTTACCACTCAGCGTTGGATATAGTTTCCTGTGTTACGGGAAACCATTAGGCTTGTCAATATAGTCACCTAAGGCAGAAATAGGCAACACTACAAAAGAGTGGATGATTGTCACCACCACCTACCACTACGTAACTTATATTAAAAATTCTGATGTGGATAAGAAGTAAAGCATAGACGTTGCTCTACATGAAATCAGTGCAAAGTGAAAATAAAGAAGAAATTACATCCCTGTGCAGCCTGCAGCGAAAAGGCATCAAGAGGGAGTGGGATCTGTGGATGGATCGCGGAGACCTACTGATCTCGACGCGATTCTTTTTGCGAATGGTTCCTGCACAAAGCCATACATATATACCCAATACATACTATATTTCCATGGTTCCAGTCCTCCTCTATAAAATGCAGCTCAGAGGAAGAGGAATACCATGAAAACACGTTATAGGACTGAAGGGGGTAAGAGTAATGTCGTCTCCCCCTTAAGTCTTTCACTACAAGAACGCCTTTTAGTATTTCTATCTATTGCCAGACGCCTTAAATCCGTAAGGGGAGGCCACAAATAAATCGGCTCCATGTCGCCCTGTTCCCCGCCATTTCACTGCCCTGCTCCCAACTCCGCTCAAAACACCAGACGATTTAATTCAGCACAGGCTTTTCATACGAGAAGCGCTCACCCTCTCATTCTGTACTAGGGCGCTCTCCTGGGCCGAATAAAATCGAGTGGTGCCAGCAAGAATAAAATATATATGTCTAAATTTGTCCGAAAACTGTAAATTCCAACCTCAGTAAAAGAAACAAGTTAACTTTTACTATAGAAATCAAGAATACTGACAAAAAACAAAAACAAAGTTAAGACAAAATTGTAAAAATAATGTAATAAAAAGGCAAAAAAAGACAATTGTAGCAAAAAACGAAAGTGACAAATATTTAAAATTAATATGTAGATGAAAAAATAATATAAAAAAGGCTAAAATGGTAAACATAGCTACAGCTGCTTCTGTTGATGTTTTATGGCCAAAACCCGCTAGAAGAGGCAGTAGGCCATGTTATATTCATAATTTATATGTCACAGAACGAGGCAAGAGGCACAATGGCTGTACTAAGGAGCCGAGTGATGAGGAAGCATAAAATAAAAGCTCAGAGGCCTTCCAGGAATATGGTCTCACTCCAACTGATTAAATATTGGGGGACCTTCAACCAGGTCGTCAGCCTGGAAAGGATTATACAGTCTCATAGGACGATCCCCCAGCTGGTACGATCGTGTGGGGGCCTCGGGAACCAGGTGGTGGTGGGCAAAGACCTGAATCTGGTGGTCAGTGGCTCTGAGGGAAGGGCGAGATGGGCCGCCCTCTGCAGCTGGAGGAGTGGAGGACTCAACGACGTCTACTGGGCCGAGGAGACGGTCGGCGCATCCTCGGCCACAGATGCTTAGAAGAGTCCTGCTCCTCCTCAGTCACTGACAACTGGTCGTGGTCGTCAGAAGGACCGACAGCCGTGTCCATGGTGTGGTCCAGAGCCGGGTCGGTAACTGAAGGCGGGCAATTTCGTCGATTTACTGGGGCAGCAAGCCACAGCCGCTTCTGTGGTGTCTTTCGGGGAGCAATAGGCTGCGGCGGTCTGACCTTATGCTCTCGACGACGGCGGGAGGCGAGACATACATCAAGGCAGAAGCACTCGGGAATGACAAGGCGAGGAAACACATTCTCCTCAAAGATCTTGGGAAGAAGAATGCGCAGCGCCCCCTTATCACCCCCGCAAAAAACTCGCCGTCGCAACGCACATCTCGACGATGGCGTGGCGTCCCCGGGCCGACAGGCACTATCGTGCATGAGTAGAACCCTGAACGGCCGCGCCCCCATGCCCGGTAAATCCCTAGCCTCAGGACCCTTAGGAGTCCCAGACAGATCAAACTCCACCGCCTCACCATCCCCGAGAAATCGTTGAAGATGCACAGCTAGTCGGTGCACGAATACATCAGCTCCAGTGTCCTGGCGCTTGATGAACCGGTACCCCGCCCAGCAACTGAACAAAACCACGGTCTCCGGGATCGGCGAAGTAGGCATTGCTCTATAAAGCCCCCCTCAACGGGTCGTAGGCAAGAGCAGGAGAGCGCTGGGAAACATCTAGCCGTTGCAGCTGTCTAGCTCGAGCCCTCCTTCCAGCAGCAGCAGACACCACACCCTACTGCTCTGAGTGCTGGCTGGGGACTGCCTGCCCGAACCCCCTCTTACCCCCCTCCCCCCCCCGCGGCGATTGTATAAAGCTTCGACCACAGCTTCTAAGTGCAAAGAGGCGAGGTTCGATTCCGTTTCGCTTTTTCTTTGGATCAGGGCATCACGTAGCCTCTCTTCTTTAGCGATATATTCTGCCCAGCACTACTTATTATCCTCTGATATGTTACTAGTGCAAAAATATGTCGATATCAGAGCATACAAAATAACCACGACCTCGAAACAGAGAGGAGGAGGAGGAGAGATCCGAGCCCGTTCCGTCCTCTCGTTCGCCTAGGCGCTAAAACGCTTTTTATAAAAAGATACACCTCGTCAGCTATGCTTTACTACACTTTGATGTTACTGATGCAAAAGTAAGTCGGCATTACAAAGATTAGTACAACATACAATAGAGTATTAAGGTGAAATAAGATGAAATTGTCAAGGAATAGGTATTTCGAAGCCTCCTGTACTTGCGAGACTGAAGTTCCTTGCCACTACCAACTAAAACAAACCCCGGAGTCAGTAATCCAGGATCTCTTTCATTTTATATCTAATTCAGCACACTCAGGCTCCGATGACGTACTCATAGTTACAGATAATAGTCTGGCGTTAGCTCAAGAGTTGTCCTTATCATGAGAAGGTGAGAGTATTCCACTCGAAGCTTCATGAAAAGCGAGCATGATTATCTTCACTGAAATGTTCGAACAATTTCCCAGACACTTAAGAAAACGGAGGTAAAATAATATGTAGATGGGCATACTCAAGCAAATTATTTTTAACCGGGGAAGATGTGCTTGTATGTAGGTATAATAGGTCAGGAGTACTGTCACTGGGATAAAAAATGAGAGAGGAACATAAACATCAGTTATATAATGTTTATTGATACAGACCATAATGCAGATGTTTAAATATTGCAACTGCACCTAATGTTACCTGGTATGATGTGGATATATATAATCATTTATAATAGAGTTCACAGCGTCTACAGTATTATAAAGGGTCATTTACTATAAGATTTAGTCCTGTTGAGTTAAAAATTAACTGATAACGATGAAAAGGTAAGCAGATACAGGGACAATTAGACTGGGGTATAGACAGCCAGATATAAAGACTGATAGAAAGACAAATAATGCATTGATAATATAAAAATGTTTTCAGAATCGTTAATCCAAGCAAAGGAAGCGGTTACTCGTGAAATACATTACATAAGCAGACGTGAAAATCCGATGCCTGTAAATCTAGTTGCTACAAGAGGTGCAAGAACATACTGCGAATCAAAACCAAGTCAAACAACTGTGCAGCTTCTAAAGTCCTGTCCATTGTAGTTGTAATCTTTAGTAGATATGTTCAGATGGATGATCAGTGACGTGAGGTGAGTTATGGAAGAAGTGGTGGTGGTTGAAAGGACGTGAGTGGTGTTGGTAGTGGTAGGATCACTCTTTACTCACGATTCTTTTATGGGGTCACTTTTTACTCCACATTCTTTTGAGACGTCACTCTTTACTCATGATTCTTTTGGGAGTCACTCTTTTTGCCTAAGATTCTTTTGAAGGGTCACTTTTGTTTACCCAAGATTCTTTTCGAAGTCACTTTTTTTACTCAAGATTCTTTCGGCGACGATGCAAGTAAGCCTCAAATTTATGATGGGAAATTTCTGAACATTTGTAAGGACAGAACATAGACGGGATTGCATTGCACAGAACCCAATTTGCAGGGAAGCAGAATGGTCAAACTTTATTTAAACATGTGATGGAAAAAGTAATAGTCAAAATTTCAGCATAGGTTTCAGTACTTTTAAGAACTTGTGGGAAAGGGGTCTGTCATTCCTTTTGCGTTTACAGGCCCGTTGTTGCCAGCTCCACGACCCCCTGTCATGAACTCAGCACTTCCTCTGCACCAACTCAGCATTCTTCGTTCGTCCTCTTTCTTGCTCCTTACCTGGTCCTAAAATCAGCCATAAGAAATGAGTGGTCACGGGGCCTTTCAAAATTTCCTTTAAGGCGATGATTTTTCTATAGATTTTTATCACCCAAAATTATTAACATACATGTGAGTGTGTGTGTGTGTGTGTGTGTGTGTGTGTGATGTAGCCTTTAAGAACAAGACTTCAAAAATTTCAAACCTGCATGGTTGAAATTTGGGGAGATCAAAATGTGTACAATCAGTAATTACTTTTGCTTGCAGGTAAGGTTAGTGCTGCAGGTGAGCTCCAGGTGTCTCGTGAAGGCGGTGCGGCACAGGTGTTGTTGCTTAGGTGGGCAGGCACACAGCGTCTCTACACACTCCTCCTTCAGGGACATCGCACAGCCCGGCTCCTCCTGCACACACACAAAAACACTGCTTGAACGTGTACAGTGCATAAAGTACACACACGCACACACACACATACACACACATTGGCCGCCGTCAGCATATATTTTCAACTGGTTAAATTGCACAAATCCCATTGTGGCGGTGGAAATGGGGTCATGATTTGATAAACACATCATGCATCCTGAAAACTTATCTGAAAAATTAAAAAAAAAACTTGCAAAGGTTACACAGCCAATCGGGAAAAGCAATTCAACCGGATACAAAGAATCAACACACTTATATCAACTTCACACATCAACACAACATCAATGCAGCTTGGCACGCGAAGCAATGCATCTGTGTAACCTCGATTTATCCGTGAAATATCAATGCATAAAAAAAAAACAGGTCAAACATCAGTGCATCAATAAACATCAATACAAAATCATACACGGAAGCGACCCACCTGTATCAGCTTCATACACTGCCAAGCGAAAGACTTTTTCTGTTTCTTCTTGCAAAGTGTTTCTGGGTCCACTGGTTGGTCTTTGCAGTTAGGACCGTAACTTGATACACCAGTCTGAAACACAACACCAGAACCAACATACAAGCACACAATTAAAACACGAAAGTAATTTTCTGTGTAAATTTACTCTGACAAAATTTTCAGTATTAGCCAATAACTCTATTGACAATAATTCTAGCAAATCAATTATGGCTTTATTTTTGACCCGAGAAAATTCCTAGTTTAATACTGTGATTTGCTTTCTAACAATCTTCTGGTATGGGTGTGCTGTAATACTCAGATTTTTACTATGGCAGTTCGAGTCTTGTGCTTTTTTACTTCAAAACTTTCAATATAAATACATGAATTTGTCTTTTATCATTTAATCTATAAACATCATTACAGAACAAAATCACTCAAGTTTTAGGTAAATTATCTGTTTACTTTAGCGTTAATCTCCTATAAACACCATTCGGGTATTTATATTTTTTTTTTTGTGAGAGATTCTCCAGATCGTTATATCTCTAAGTCAAATGCAGATTGTAAGCATCAGATTTTACTGCTGTCTGAATATTGCCCTGTTAGTAACTACACTGATGTCTCACTATTTGCATTATATGCTGAGTCGAAAATGCCGATAAAGAAACATCAGTAATGGCTTACCGTAGCTTGAAAACTTCTATTGCCAATAATTTATTACTGTTCACTGTTCAAGTTCACAAAAGAGAAATAAATCAGAATGCAGCATAGGTACATCAATACAACAAGAGACACCACTCTGACGAAACCGCATGATATTAACAAAACCACATCAGTACAACGAAATGGATAATAACACATAATAATACAACAAAAAATATCAACACAACTAAAGTCGCCATGAACAAAAGGCCGCCTACAATCCTCCGTGACAATGGTGCCCTTCCTTCCATATTGCTTATTCCTCCTCGAACGAGAGGGTATCCTTCCCTCACATACTATTTTATTGCGTGACTCATTATTCCCAGTCACACAAAAGTTTCTCATGCAACTCCTTCACAGTCACAGTCGGCAGAGAAGTGTCGGCCAACTTTTGTTCATTGCTGTAAGTTATAACATTGCACATCGCTGTAAATCATAAAAATTACATACAAACAAGCAACAGCGTGATATAAAAAAGAGTTACACCATTGAAAAGACATAAAAACCGTACATTATGAGCTTCCACTTCAGCCATTGGGGTAAAATCTGCTTCCTCGGGGCTAGGTGTGGTTTCCTGGGCTAGGGAGCTGCATAGACCTTCCCAGCCTTGGTCCAGCTCAGCATCAGGAGCGTAGATGCTTAACCTGGGCAGCAGCGACTTGGTTCTGTACTGCACCTGGACCATCATCATCAACATCAACATCATTATCGTATCTTTATCGTCATGTATCAGTGTTATCGTCTTGCATTATCATTTCCGTCGTTCATCATAACTATCGTCAAGCACTATCATTACTTTCAGGCATCATTATTATCACCATGTATCATTGTATCGCATCATCATCGTCACCATCATCATCCTGACACTCATTGCCTCATACAAATGGAGTGAACTAGGATCCAGAAAAAAAAGGAAGGAAAATATACGAAAGTGGGACAACTATCAGCAACCTACCCAGCAAAATGGTTCACACAATCAAGCTAACTACAATGCTTACGTACAGAGACTCCACTGAATGCCGTCATTTCCACCTCCAGCTCCTCAGCCCACAGGAAAAATTGCTCCTCGGGCAGGTAGACTGGCGGTTCCACCTTGGCGCCATTTACCTGTTGCCATGAATGGAAATACAGCAGACCTTCTCCATACCTGTTCAGTTGGGGGGGAACCCTATCCAAAAAGGCTGATAATCTGGTATGTCCGATGATTTCCCGGAAGGAAGTGGGATTTCAAGCACACAATAGAAAGTGAGTAAAATATGTATATTCTAGTACTAAAAATGAAAACTATACCCATTCTACACTAACTTGATCCATAATTTCACACCCTCGTGATACCACTTCTTTATGACTAGCTCTAGCAGGTGGAAAAAACTGCCACCAGCGTTGGTAACTGTATTCTGAGTCACGCCTGCTGCAGGAAGCACGTCGGTAGGCCTGTGTCATCCACCCGAGGTAACGGATAGTATAAGTTAAATGAAAAAAAAAAAGTGTCTATTGGGTCCAGAGTTGTCTGGTAGGTCCGCGTGATTTTCGTCATTTACCGGATGGTATCCGATATATGCGAAAGTTTGTCTGGGGTCCTCAAAGTGTTCACTAAATAGGATATCCGGTCTAGCTGAGTATGGTAAAGGGAAAGTTTACTGCAATGTGTTGCAAGCAAGAAAAACATAGCTGGGATTTAGCATTATTAGCCCACTAACCTTCCTCACCTTTATGCTCTTTGGACAGGCATATAAGCCACAGCACCTTGACCTCATTTACCTGACCAAAATAGTGGGCAGTTAGTGAAAAAAAAAGAAAAAAAGATGTACTGATGTCACCTGGAATTATGACCTCATTTACTCCTTCGCAACACAGGAAGAACTGCTTACCTGGCCGGTAAATGAACAGTTATGTCTTGCTCATTTATCTATTGCCAGAAACCAAAACAGTATATAGTTAGCAAGAAACGAATAATGTTATCTGAAAATCTTTTCCTTTTAGCTTAAAAGACTTAACTTAGTGGTGGGATTAATGAAGACTAAAATTAACTACTTATTTTAGAAAAGCCTCTCCGAAATTGAAAAGGATCAACTGATGGCAGCAAACTGAGATTAAAAATTCAGTAGAGTGAAGCAGTTAACTATCCTGCTAGGGACACCTGACCTTGACACCATCCCTGGAGACAGTGATGAGTGTCTGTGGGCTGTGTCTGATGGTGAGGATCCCGGGGCAGCGTCCAGCAGAGTATGGCGCCCCACATGCCTCAAACTCCAAGGCGATGAAGGGGGATTCCTCGCCCTGACCCTGACCCCGCAGTAGTGTGTAGTTGCAGCGGCCGGGGAAGTAGCTCTTCGTCCCAGCAAAGGTTGTCAGCTCGGGTTGGCGTCCACCGATAAACACACATTCTTGATCTGGATGTGGCAGTTCAGAGATCATGGTTATCTATTGACTCCAAAGATGTGTCTATTTCGAGAAAAAAAAAATACATTAGTAGTTCTGGTAAACCTGCACTAAGTGAATAATTTAAACATTTTCTTACAAGAAAGAACTTAATATACTATAAAATATATTTGTATTTACATTGTTGGTCTTGTCCTTTAGCGTCCCTGCCAATCCTCGCCTTCCCTTGGGAACCCGTACACGTTGCTGCAACATATAACACCTTTAGAAAATGTACATAATAGTGATTTTTTAACTGCAACATCAGTGATATCAACACCTTTAGCATGAGGACGTCATCTTTTTTTACTGCAGCACCAGTGACATTAACACCTTTAGCACAAGTAGGAGATTTATTTCAACTGCAATATCAATGACAATACCTTTAACACAAGTATAACATAGTGATGTTACCTGCAACATCAGTGATTTTAATGCCTTCTGCAAAAGTGTGCCATAATGATTTTATTGTAGCTGCTAAATTAGGGTCAGCCCTCCATATTCACTGGTTTGCAATTTGTGGCTTTGGTTATGCGTGAGTTAATACACATCTCAAAATACAGTTACTCAGAATATATACTAAGCAGACTCTAACCTCAGGTGATGTTTGGGGACACTGCAAAGGGATTTCAAGCGATCACATAGTTTAATTATTACAGACACAGTTTTGAAAAGACGTCAACTATTCGCGGATTTTCACCATTAGCGATTTTCTTATTCGCGGATTTTCGCCATTAACGAACAAATCTGTTAAATGTATCCCCTGTGAACATAGAAGGCTGTCTGTGTTTTATTCAGGTTAAGAGTAGTAGTAGTGTTTGGCAAAATGAAGCAGGTTCTAACCCCTTCAGTGCAAAAAGTCTCTCCTAAGCTTTATAAAATCATCAAGAGGTACTGAGAGAATAAAACAAATTTAGACATTTGCGATTTGGGTGTTTATGTCCACGAGCCGTACTTGTGTTGATGTTGTGTACTGGTTTCCATGAGGTCTGTCTGCAGATGAGGCTGTCGCAGGGACCGGAACGCACCACATCTTCTTCGCGGTACAGACGGCGACCCCACGAGCAGCCTACACCGCACCACAGACAGATACACATATAGTAAGTTATATTCACGAGTTGACGTTTTATATATTTCTTGTTTACCATTACCCCCTTTACCCCAAAGACATCTAGAGTAAGGAAGAAAAGTACTGCATGGATACACAATTCATCAAAGTTTTACTACCAGAACCCACTAGACATTAATCCACCTGTACATAATATCTGCAGGTACAGTAGACAGATTAATATTTAAATAATTTATATAAATTATTTTAGCAGATAGCCACACAGTTCTGCTAGACGTGACCATTAGATTCTGTCCTCAACTCACATTGACATTGGTCGTCCAGGCTGGCATCCTCTGCTGTACCGTTCTGACTGCACACTGTCATGATGCATTTGGCCAAGTTCACCTCCACCACGCCACCTGGCTGCACCAACTGCCCAGCCATGTTGCGGCAGCCTGACAGGAGGGTTCGAATGAGCGTTCAGAGGTGGATGGAGGTGGTCAGAATGGTGGATGAGGGATGGACGTAGGAGTAGGTGGATGGGAACAAAGTGGGAAGGAGAGAAAAATACCAACAGACGCTTGGCTAAATTAAACAGTAACAATCACACTGGTTATAACGAGTCTGTAGCAGCCTAACTTCAGACAAGGGGGGTGGGGAGAACTGCTGCAATTTTCTTGTGCAAATAAAACCATCTGACATGATAAGTACACAGTAAAGACCCCTCCATATGCGCCGGCACCCAATATGGGGATTCTCAGTGTGAAAAAGAAAATAATGGTACCAGGAACAGTATATGCGTGGAAAAACCAAGGAGATTGCGCGATATGCTATAATTACAGTAGTTATGTGGACATTTTGGAAGTTTTTCTATTAGACATTTACACACTACTGAAGTTTCCGTTAGTTATCACTGAAGTGTAATATTAACAGATCATATGACTTGTGTGCCGTAACTCAACTGTCAGTCACACTAATCCAAAATAGCTGATATACATCCACCACCACACTTTTTAAATGAAAACACAAAACCATATTAGTGTCAATGCCAAGCCATGACCTAAGTGAATGTCTCATACAATATTTTGAAAGCTTACTTCTTACTGTTTGAAATCTTTAATTGTACAGTAGGTGAAAAGCTGATGACAAAACATTATATACAGAACATACTTGTCAATACAAAGCTGAAGACTAAGAGACATGCAACATACTTGTCAACACACACTGACAACTATGACTGAAGCTGCTCACATTCTGGGTCTGGGATGAGGACGACCTTGCCCTGGCGACACACACGACGTTGGCATACCTGTGCAGATCCCTTCACAGGTTGGTCGTGTTTATATCGCACCCCATCCACAAGACAGCCTGCACACACACCACAACACTGTACTCACAACCTTCTTTTACGACTGAATAAGTGCGTTTGACCTTTCCCTAGCAATTCAGCGTGCCCTTTTGTCTTAATGCATCCCTGAAGCATTTCACTAAATTTACAATCATCTCTAGCCCACACCATTTCACCATTTCCTTGTATCGCTCCATAATCGTACTGCACCTTTTCTGTCAAGGAATCGTACATACTTTTTTGGAGCCATGCATCCCTAAATAAATTTCACTAATCAGTTCAGAAAATTCTTTCCAATCTTCAGCTTCAAGGCCATGACAGTTTCATGTCTAACTGCACACACTTCTACTCTCTCTTCCACATCTGCCATTGTTTTTCTGTAGCTTCTTGTTGTTTCAAAATGCAAGGGAAGGGCCAGAACCATAGGAACAAGGAAAAAAAAAGGCAGGAATTGTTTCTAGAATTCCCGATGTCATCATTCAGTGGTACATTGGGTGGGAAATCATACAGAATATGACTACAGGTGTGAGTTCCTGTAAACCAGTCTATATAAACAATGTGAAGCAGCCTCATCATAATGGCTAGACTATGTTAATAAACTATTTTGTTCATATCTATAAAACTGACTGTTCAAACCTTTGTAATACGAATTTCTGAGCTAAACTGTACATGAACAACAAGCACCCATTGCCAAGCTTGTGAGGCCTGGACAAGGAGACTCACAGCCTGGACTTCCGGTACGTTTGACAGTGCCATCGACGCAGACGTCCTGGTGACACGAGGTGGTAGACGCGTTCAGGATTGTGCCACACTCCACTGCCTTACCACCACTCACACAGCCTGCCACCAGAATCATGTCAACAATTGTGTACTACAGGCTAGCCCATGTACTGTATATAATGCTGCCCTTTCACTTCTTGTGTGTTGTAGGAACATCTCAGTCATCGAAATCAGTGTCTATTCCCCATCATTTACTCATTTCCTACTCCCACTGTTACGCCAATCCCCACATCGGCAGACTGAGCCGTCCGTGTAACATATACCACCAGGGGAATTTCTAGTGGAGTGCTATTTATGGATCACCCTGTATGTTTTAAGCAGAGTGTAAAATCATGAAGTCTGTAATATATCCCAAAACTTATAAGCAATAGTTATGTTCAAGCAACTGCCAGTCTTAAGCTCAGATTTGTTGGGTGACAGCTCTGAAAGCGGGAAATAATTAGCGACTCGACTCACAGCACTGCAGGAGTTTTTCATCAATCTGTCCTCCGCTGCACCATCGTTGCCGACACGCCATTCCTTCCTGTTTCATACTTACCATCTCCCCCTTGAAGAACACTCGCCCACTCTCCGAGCAACCTGTCAGGAAAGAAGCTCAGTTTGGCCTCAGTGCATATGTTTGTTGAATTTTGTCTTTAAGATCTGTGTGGCGTATCATCATTCCGTTACCACTTGGTATTTCTGCTCAGTGTGCACATCTGCGGTACATTAATAAATTCACTGGAGGACCTTCAAGTATGTATAAACACACCTGCCTCTCCTTGCACAAAGAACAACCATTCATTGCATTGTAGTATACACTGCATACACTTGCCACTCCTTGCACACACACACACACACACACACACACACACACACACACCATTCACTGCATTAAGGTAGTGCACACCTCACACACCTCCAACTCCTTACACTCACACCACCCATGTATTTCAGTTGTTATGCACTACACACACCTGCAACTTGTTACTCACAGTTGTCATCCACAAGTGTACGCCAGGCACCGTTGTCACAGATGTCTCGCACACACCTGACCGGCAACCCGCGTGTGATGTGGCCATGAGGGAACACCTGCCCATCCATCTCACAGCCTACAAGACGGAATGAAAAGTTTGTAGAAATGGCCTTATCACCCGCCTTCACCACCTCTAGGACGAAAGGAGAGGTTCGTCTTGAGAATCCAGAAGTACCAGAACCTACAGAATGGCTGAGATTTACTATGAACAAGGGTCAAAAAATGAAGTGGTGGGAGAAATGGACAGAAAAACTCACCTTAAAGTTAAAATCCCCAAAATACTGAACGGTTAACTGGAAATCGTGAGTGGCAAACTAAAGGACCAGCCACTTACATGCAGCCTCGGAGGGCACGACCTCTGCAGTGATGCTGGCCGGTGCTTGAGCCTTCACTGCACTCTGATGCGAAGAAAGTGGGAACAGTGACAAAGTCGAACTGTTGATGACATCAGTTACCAGCATATTCCTAAAAATTTTGCCCTAACGACATTCACAGTTTTATGCATGATATTAGAGACAGACAGGTAGACAGTAAAATGCAGTAAAGACCTGGCGTGCATGCTGTTTCCATCTTCTGAATGCAGACAAAATTTAAATAGGCCTACTTACTTTTAGTGGAGAATACTGCCTAGCCCGATACAGAAATGCACTGGTAAAGGTAAGATGGACCAAGGGAGCCTTCTATTCAGACGAGAATTAAGGATTTGATTTGTAATGCTGAATGTAGATATTTTGTTGACATTAAAGAAAACTGTACTAATAATGGGACAGAGTTTAAGTACAGGACGAGAAATAGTGAGTTGCTGTGCTTGGAATGATTATATTGCAAAATGGTGGAGAGATATTCTCTTCCTTTCTCGTAGGCATATAAAAGTTTCTTGACACTTGTTAAATACTCTTCTTAGTCTGTGATATCAGTATAAACTATATAAGCATGAAAAAAAAATTTACTTATAAAGTGATGACGTTTTTCGTATCCCAGTTGTTTCCATATTTTTTCTGTTTAGGATACATTTTTCGAACAAGTGGGGCAAGATTCAACAGTCATTAACCCCTTCAGAATTTTTTTTTTCCAGGGATTGAAATGCATCAGGAATAATAAAACAGATACATCATCACAAAAGGTTAAGGAACAGTCACAAGCAAAAGTTTGCAGACACTACCTTGCCAGCCTTGTGTCCTGCTTTCTGTATTTCTCATTCATCCCCGAGCATCAGACAGTACAATTCCTTCTCATACTCTTCTGTTATGTGGGTCATATTCTTACCACAAAAGTACTTCCTGTAATACCCCACCATAATTTACAAGGAAATGTCAGCGAACTTTACAATCGCAAGCCAGCACTGCGTCCTGCCTTCCATATTTCTCACTAGATTCCGAACGTCACAAAACACCATTCCTTCGCATACTCTTTTCTGTGCTCCATATTGCTGTCACAAAAGTATGTCATGCAACACTCCATCAAGGTGTATATGGAAGTGTCACCAAACTTTTGATTCTAACAGTACCAAGGCATAATTATTAAGGAAGAAGGGCAAGAGTCTAAATATCCCATCGTAACAGAACCTCTTGCGTACTGACCCTGACACAGCGGTTTGCCTTACACACCAGCTGGATGCACTTCTCGGCCATCGCCATTACCACTTCACCAGGCTCGTACGTCTTCCCGTTTAGGTGACACTCTGAAATAGCGTGTCACACTCATTAACTAATGCTAAAATATCACCATCTTCACCACCACCACAATCACCACCACTAGCACCACTCTGAACATCAAGGTAAAGATATGCACACTCAGCCTAACACTCATATGCCACCACCATCACCTAAACGCTTTCTCTCACGGGACCTTCCTTCTCATTTATCCTTACTTGAGAAGAATCCATGACAGTCTGGTGGCGGCGAGTACTTAGTGGCACACTCCTGGAAACGACTATCGAGGCCCATGAGTTGCAGGGGACAGCAGGCGGCAGCTCCCTTTGTTGAGGAGGGGACGTCTGCACCTCTCACTGCCACCCCAACCACAAGCATCACCACCAACCCCCCCACACCCACGCCCACACCTCCAGCCATCACACCCGCTTCACGCCACGCCTTGAAGCAAGAAATAACGTTTGCTAAGTCGGAATTCCAGTGGCGATATTAGCTGCTAGAGATCTAGTAACACCCCTTCTCTAGCGATTTATTCTGTGCAGTACGCCTCAGCTTCCTTGTGTATGTTATTGATGCAAACTACGTCGATATTTAAAATGATGCAAACAGCGTGAAACAGAACGACAAGGAGTAAAATAAATCGCTAAAGAAGGAGTGTTACTGAGCCTCACATGTCACTTACAATGCGTTCCTAATACGATGATGTGTTTTATAATGTCCTGAGAGTTAATTCAGCCTTATAAAGAGACACAGCTTAAAGTGAACGAGGGGCCAAGTATCACGGAAGTAAAGCGACCCGACTACTGATCGGTGGAGGCTCTTTCTAGTGCTCTCAGTTTAGTTATCGTGCTCGCTGTCTAAATCAACCCAGTTACTCATTGGCCAGGTATGATCACAAGCAGGTGCACGTGCCCTAACTAGCAACATTAGTGGTAAAAATAACTAATTGGCTCAGTTATGATCAGTAACGCGCAGCGCGTGTTCTAACCACCAACATTAGTGATAAAAAAAAAAAAACAGATCTGTATGTCATTTTACACTCACAGGTATTATTCTTTTCGGCCAAACCAGCGCGTCTTCAAAACTGATTATTCTCGGGTCATGAGCTATAGTCTTTTCACCTAACTTGGCGCAGATTTTCGTTCCCTCGTAGTTTATTTCACGTAGCCCAGTGGCAGGGAATGGAGATGCTATGGTTCTGTATTTCCGTCGCACTTCCTCGTGACTAGCATCATATTCAAGGCCTAATATAACTACCACAACTCAGCTTTCAAGATGGAGAGATGGTACTTTTAGGCCAAATTAAAATCAAAAGGCTACGAGACACCAAACTGAGAGCACAGAGTGGCAGATCCAGGGACATGAGAGGTGGATTTCATGCTCTCCTCTCAGCAGCTTTGTCACATTTCCCCAAGACTCTCAGAAGGGGGGGGAAAAAACAGGGGAAAATTGTCTTGTGTCAGAAAAAGATATGGGACCTGTAATACGTATACATAATTAGAGGGGAAGAATAAGGCGTCTTTTCAGTGATTTCCTGCATCAATGGTCTTGGAGAGGAGCGCCTTCACGTGGTGGCACCGATATAGCTGGGTGACTCCATTGCCCTGTTATTCGAAACGCCTCGCAGCTCCCTCTCTATCCCCCGAAAGGAGGATGGCGTGCTGTAGGAGGCCAACATCAGCCCGCAGTCCACTGGGTTCACATTTCAGATGAACCTGGGTCCTGTTGCTGCTGCTAATATTGACATGACGGGGTTAATGGATCTCTCTCTCTCTCTCTCTCTCTCTCTCTCTCTCTCTCTCTCTCTCTCTCTCTCTC
>JAGKTI010005072.1:0-24042 GCA_018397915.1 Birgus latro
GGACTATGGCCGGTTCCTCCCCTTTCCCGGTATGGACTATGGCCGGTTCCTCCCCTTTCCCGGTATGGACTATGGCCGGTACCGCGGCGTTGCGTGGAGCTATAGAAACAACTCCACCCCTTACCTGGCGAGTAGATTTCCAGCCGAAGACTAGGCGCCGGCGACTGCTACCTTCCCGGGACGTCGGTTGGGAGTAAGAAGGGCGTCAGGGAGGGATACAGGTGTTCCGTTTCTCTCCCGGGCCGCTCAGTCAGCAGCGGACCCCCGGTGGCCCTTGGGTGGCTGGGGTTGCTGATGCATGTCGTCTGCACCAGCATCAGGATGGTGTGGAGCCCTTACCCCTAACTCCTGTATTTCAACACCCACTCTCCTTTGGAATCTCAAAGTCATGCCACAGATAGCTACCACACTTATATAGAATAATAGTATTGATACAAAATAAAGGTCAACAGTAATAATTGTCTTTTCATGCAAACGATAATAATAGAAGTAATGATGATAGAAAAACTTAAGTTATCATTATCATCATCATCATCATCATTATTATTATTATTATTATTATTATTATTTATTGTTGTTGTAGTTGTTCTTCATATATCAATATCTGTATCTTTATACCTTGTTCAGTGTTGGGGTTTATCAGTAGTATTAGGGTACAAATTGTCTATCTATCTATAGCCCGACGCCCTAATATCCCGCAAAGGGTGGCCGCAGACAAAACGCCTCCAAGTCGCTCTTTTACCCACCATTTGCTTACCCTCCCCCCAGCTCACTTCCCCCTCCCTCATATACCTCTCAACTCCATCCCTCCACCTCATCCTCAGCCTTCCCCTCCCTCTCCCTCCCTCCACCCCACATGCATACACCCTCTTAGTCAGTCTTTCATTCTCCATTCTCTCCACATGTCCAAACCACCTCAGTGTATTTCTCCTAATCTTCTCAACCACATCCACATCTACCCCACAACGTTCCTTCACTTCATTCGTCAACCTGTCCCTCCATGTCACTCCACAAGCTCCTCTCAAGTAACTCATTTCCACTGCTCTTACTCTTGACTTGTTACCCGCTAGCAAGGTCCATGCCTCGCTTCCATACATCAGGGCAGGGATCACGATACTATCATGCAGTGACTTCTTGACTTCCATACTCACCTCCCTATTTCTCATCACTGCTTTCAATGAACCAACAACCTTCCTTCCATGCTGTACCCTTTCAAGTATTTCATCCCCAAAACTTCCATCCATACTCATCACACTGCCCAAGTACTTGAATGCACTCACATTCTCCATATCCTCACCATCCAGCCTCACTATGCATTCTGTGACTTCGTTCCTCTCAAACACCATAACTTTACTCTTGTTCACATTGACTTTCAGATTCCTCTTCTTACACATTGTCCGAAATTCATTCAGCAAACCTTGCAACTCCCATTCATCTTCACTCAACAATACTGTATCATCAGCAAGCAACAACACTGGAATCTTCCACATCTCACCCTCATTCATTAGAGCCACCCCCACATCCACTGCCCTACCTTGCACATCCTTTACAACCCCATCCATGTATATACTGTATTAAATAGCCATGGAGACATCACACAACCCTGTTTCAGTCCCACTTTCAGATCAGAGAACTCAGCTCACCATCCACTTGCACAGTAGCTCTAGCTCCTTTGTGTACATGCTCTTCACAGCACTCAACAATTTCCCCTCCACTCCATATATTCTTAATACCTTCCACATACCTCGCCTATCTATTCTGTCATAAGCTTTCTCCAAGTCCATGAAGGCAGCATACACTTTCTTTCCCTTCTCTAGATACTTCTCCACTAAACATCTTAGAACAAATATCTGATCTACACACCCTTTTCCCTTCCTAAATCCCCCTTGTTCTTCAACTAACTCCTCTGTTATATGCCTAACCCTACCAATAAGTATTCTACCATATATCTTTCCAGTCACACTAAGAAGGCAAATACCCCTATGGTTACCACATACTTCTCTCTCCCCTTTTCCTTTATATAAAGGAACAATTATACCTGATTTCCAGTCCTCTGGAACCCTTCCCTCTTCCCAAGCCAATCTACACAACTTCCATATCCATTCCACAGCAATCTCACCCCCATACTTCAGTATTTCACCAAACACTCCATCAATTCCTGGGGCCTTTCCCATCTTGATCTTCTTCATTGCCTCCACTACTTCTGCCCTACTGATCTCTTCCTCCCTCCTCTCACCTCTTCTTCTCCCAGACATTCCCCAGCCACTTATACTCACTCTGCTCTCACTCTCTACATTCAACAAATCCTCAAAGTGCTCCTTCCATCTCTTCAGTTTCTCTCTCTTCTCCACCAGCAATCTCTTATTCCCGTCTTTCACTCCCCTGCTATTTCCCCTTTCACACTGTCTTACTTTCTTTACCTACTTCCAAAACAATTTCTTACCCTTCCTCCATTTTACACTCAAATTCCTCCCAAACCCCTCATCCACTTTCTTCTTACTCTCCTTCACCAATCTCTTCACCTCTCTTCTCGACCTCAAATATACCTCTCTCTTCTCTCTCTCATCTTCTCCCCTACCTCTGCTTGCTAGCCATTCGCTATATGCCTTCTTGGAAGATAATTGTTGTTCTTGATGTTATATTATTATAATATCAATGTCTGTATCTTTACCATGTTCAGTGTTTGGATTTAAAAGTAGAAGGCTATTATGGTACAGACTGTATTGACTTTTGGAAGATAAAAGAAAGTGATGTGGTGTCAACAATAAACCAATAGTACAGTACAACGTGAATTTGATATTGGAATTTGTATTTAGCTTACCTGATAGTAATGACAAGTCTTTCCTCTGGTAGAATAGGTTGTGTATGCCAGTTACACCATGTCTTCACCAGACGATGTTCAACTTTCATGGGAATATAGTTGAAAGTTTCTTGGGTCATCCTTGTATATTGGAAAAATCTTCTTGGGTCGCTTTTTAAGATCACAAAACGATGGTGATATTTTCCAAGCTGTTCTCTCTTGCAGTTTATTTCATGTGTTGCTTTTTTTTCCTTTTGATCTTTGGGTGAACAGTCAAGCAAGATGAACTCATCAGACGACGAGCTTGACATCTTCACTGTCTGCCTGGTATATCACAACTGACTGCGACCTTGTCCCTTTAACTCCCCCCTTGTCCCTTTAATGTCCCTTTAACGTCGCGCAGGTCGGAGCTGGTTACCTGCTTCCTTTGTGAACGCCGACCCGCGCAGGTAACCAGCGCGGGTCGGCGCTTTCTCTGTGTACGCAGCCCGTGATACCTCAGTCTCGGCTTGAATTAAACAAGAAGGAGAAGAGTTGGTGTTTTCGTTTGCGGCGTCGAACGTGGGTAGTAGTGAAAGGAAATCAGCAGAAATATTTCCCACAATGACTGTAATGCAAAGAGTCGTGTGAGTACAATGTAACGCGTGAAACATATTACCTGGTAGTACTAAAGAACTGTATTGCGAGTAGAAAAAACCTGGTAGTACTAAAGAACTGTATTAAGAGTAGAAAAAATGGTGTAACTTTCGTCCATAGTACAGTCACCGCTTGATGGCTACTTTGCAGAATTTCACCCTCCGTGGGCGCAGCTAAGGTGGACCTCCACTGTGACCAGGCAGCTCTGCTTCTCTGGTATTCCTTAGGTTTTCCAGAGAGTTGCTTTGAAACCTGGAGTATACTGGTGTTGGGGGCTCCTCGGGCAGTGTTGCCAACCATTGGACCAGCAGACTCTTGTTGTGACCCCTGTCAGCTCTCTGATTGCCTCTGGCATATCATTGAAGAAACGAGCTCCATTTTTGGTGCAGCAGTTGTGTATGATTGTTGTCTCGGGGTGGTAGCGTCTGTCCTCTTGATGTAGCACAGTCGTCGTTTTTTTAGGTGGTTGAGTCTACACTGAGTGATAAGCCAGATGGTTTCCTGTACACCAGGAAACCATTTACTTTGCAAGGTGGTAACCATATAACCAAATTTTGGCTTCTGTTGGTTTAGTGGGTAATTACGGCGCTCCAGTCGGATTGAGCCGTAGCGGGTTTATATCTAAGGGGTGGTTGGGGTTTAGTGCTCACATAATGCCACTCCCGGATGAGTGAGGCAGGTCACCTTCATCTTAAATGTCAGGACCAACTTGCCTAGCCCCAGGCTCCTATGCTCCTCATGGGGCAATGCAGGATTGGATTATGGATGGATGGATTATTTACTTCCAACCCCACATCAGGCACAAGACCATCTAAGGTCTTCCACACATAGATCACCAGGTAGCACACATCTTTATAGAGAGTACTGTTTCAACTCCTTCAGCTGCTTCCAATAATTCATATGTTCGAGACCCCAGATTCTGCTTGTGAATGTCCTCAGTAAGGATTCCAGTCCAGAGTTGGCAGCAGTATTCTAGTTAAGGCTAGCCATTTTCACTCAGTTTCATTTACAATCTAGTGCTAAGATCCATTTTAGCTGACCCTTCATTTTTTGAATGATTACAGTATACATTTTCAAAGTAAATCTTTGAATACGTTGTTAAATCAGACTATTTCTGTAGGAACATCTCGAGAAAATTTACCTTTAGGTTTATGAACCATCTTCTGTTCATTTTCACTGTTCTAAGATTGGAGTCAGGATTCCAGGGCGTGGGATGATTATGCATCCTAGTTCCCCGGGCATGCTGTGGATCACTTTTTGGTAATCTTCAAGGAGTTAGGATTGCCAAAAAAAAAAAAAAAAGTTGCCTTTGAATTGATTCAGTGATTTTGTAAAGGTGTATAAAAGTGCATTTTTGAGTATGAAGAGGATTTGTCAATAAACAAGGAAAATATGACTACTGTATATAAGGGATAGGTTAGGTTAGCATAAAGTAGGTTAAATTGGGGTTTGGATAGATTAAAAGATAAATTAAGTTGGGTTGTTAAAAAAATTTAGGATAGGTTTGGGTAAATCAACACTGTTAAGGGTAACCTCTTGCCAAAAGTGGCATTTAAAGTCTGTCTTTGAAAAACCACAAGATGGTGTCAGTGGCACCTTTGAGGATTGCAAAGATTGTTTCTTTGACCCTTTTTACCACTTGTAAAAGAGAAAAAAAAACATTGAAATTGAAAATGCACTCAGAAAATACACAAACAATCCCATAAAGGGCTTTGGTAAATAAAACAGCAAAATAAGTTGGTCCCATGTCCCCTCGAAGATTACTCTCTTTCCATGTTTACAGCTCCTATAGCTAATACCTAACTCCATGGTGCAGTACAATACAGTAAGCCCTCCATTTTGGTGACTAATTGGCGGTACGACGAAATACTGAATCGGCAGTCATTTACTGAATTGACACCGAATCGGCACTTTTAAACGGAAAGCATTATAATTTTTATCACCATATAGGTTCATATACACTTAATTTCCTAAAATCCGGTCAGAAATTTATGCGTTAAATAATAATAAAAAATCAGGTTTCAGAGTAGTAATGTGCTAGCATTAGCAGATATTTACCCTTCAGATCATCATCATGCATTGACAGACTTCCAATTTGCATAAATATTGACTTAAAGCATAAATAATTATATTCGCATTGTAAATCAATATTTATACAAAACAGAAGTCTGTCAAGGCATTGTCAAGCTAGAGGTGAAACTATCTATCTATCTATTGCCAGACGCCTCAATCCCGAACGGGGTGGCCACAAACAAATCGCCTCCATGTCACTCTGTCCCCTGCCATTTCACTACCACGCTCCCAACTCACACCCCCCTCTCTCATATACCTCTCCACTCCATCCCTCCATCTCATCCTCGGCCTCCCCCTCCCTCTCACCCCCTCCACCTCACTGACATACACTCTCCTCGTCAATCTTTCACTCTCCATCCTCTCCACATGCCCAAACCACCTTAACGTGTTTCTCCTAACGCTTCCCATCACGTCCTCAACCACACCACAACGCTCCTTCACTTCCTCATTTGTTAGTCTGTCTCTCCATGTGACTCCACATGCTCCTCTCAAATAACTCATTTCCACTGCTCTCACTCTTGACTTCTGTCCTTCCAACAGGGTCCAAGCTTCACTTCCATATGTCAGAGTTGGTATCACAATACTGTCATGTAACAACTTTTTCACTTCCATGCTCACCTCCCTGTTTCTTATCACTGCTTTCAACGAACCAGCAACCTTCCTTCCCTGCTGTACCCTTTCGAGCACTTCACCCTCCAGACTACCATCCTTACTCATCACACTGCCCAAGTACTTAAATTCACTCACATTCTCCATNCTCCAACATCCACTGCCCGACCTTGTATCTCTTTTATAACCCCATCCATATACAGATTGAACAACCATGGAGACATGACACATCCTTGTTTCAATCCAACCTTCAAATGGAAAGATTCACTCAGTTTGCCATCCACACGCACTGCAGCCTTAGCACCCTCATACATACTCTTCACTGCCTTCAACAACTTCCCATCCACTCCATATATTCTTAATACCTTCCACAAACCTTGTCTATCCACCCTGTCATATGCTTTCTCCAGATCCATGAAGGCTGCATACAACTTCTTGCCCTTCTCTAGAAACTTTTCCACTAAGGATCTAAGAATGAATATCTGGTCTACACAACCTCTTCCCTTCCTAAAACCTCCTTGTTCTTCTCCAACTAATTCCTCAGTAATTTCCCTAACTCTGTCAATAAGTATCCTACCATATATTTTTCCTATTACACTGAGAAGGCAAATGCCCCTATGATTACCACACACTGCTTTTTCCCCTTTTCCTTTGTACAGAGGAATAATTATACCTGACTTCCAATCCTCCGGGACTCTACCCTCCTCCCAAGCCAATCTGCACACCTTCCACATCCATTCTATTACTATCTCTCCCCCATGCTTCAGCATTTCACCACACACTCCATCAATTCCTGGGGCTTTCCCCATTTTAACTTTCTTCATTGCTTCCACCACTTCCATCCTGGTGATTTCTTCCTCTCTTCTCACAACCCTCCTTCTCCCTGCCATTCCCCAGCCACTTATACTTGCATTACTTTCATTCTCTATGTTCAACAGTTCATTAAAGTGTTCTCTCCATCTGTTTACTTTTTCTCCCTTTTCCACTAGTAATCTACCATTTTTATCTTTCACACCCCCACTGCCTTCGTTGGCACCCTGTCTAGCTCTCTTTACCTCCTTCCAGAACATTTTCTTACATTCCCTCCACTTTGCACTCAAATTCCTTCCAAATTCCTCATCCACTCTCTTCTTACTCTCTCTTACTAATCTTTTCACCTCTCTCCTCCTCACTACATATAACTCTCTCGTCCGTCTCTCGGCTTCTTCGTTACCCCTGTTTCTCATCCACTCATTATATGCTTTCTTCTTTTGTGCCACAGCCTCTCTCACCTCTTCGGTCCACCATGCTGTTCCCTGAACCCCCTTTCGTCTCCTCTTCACCCCACACACCACCTCACATGCTGCACAGATTTCTTCTGTGAATACCTTGCACACACCCTCCACGTCCCCCATCTGCTCCAATCTATATTTACCCAATCGTTCCTCCACTTCCCTTCTATATTCGGCCTTTATTCCATCCTCTTGTAACTTTTCTACCCTCCTTGTAACAAATACTTCCTCCTGTCTTTCCCTTCTTCTCTTCCTCCATCTTGTTTGGATTCTGATTTTGGCCACCACCAAGTGGTGGTCAGAAAGTCCACTCCCCCAACCTCTATATACTCTTGCATCCATTATACATCTTCTCATCCTTTCATCCACACACACATAGTCAATCATTGCCTTCCGTTCATTCATTCCCCCGTCCTCTCTTCTCACCACTCGCCATGTATACCTATGGATCATTTTGTGCCTGAAGAGGGTATTGGCTATCACCAACCCCCTCCCAGCACAAATGTCCACTAAAGCACTGCCATTCTCATCCATCACTGCAGGCACACCCCACTCACCAACCACTCCATCCACTTCTGCTAAATTATGAAATTTTTGCACTGAATCCTAATTGTTTTAAATAGTCAAAGTGAACACAAATTTTTGACCGGATTTCAAATAATTAGGTGTGCATCTACCCATATAGTGATAATTACGGTATAATATTTTCCATTTAGAAGTGCTGATTCGGTGTCAGTTTGGTAAATGACCGCCGATTCGGTATTTCATCGCACCCTCTAATTGGTGCCAATATAACGTCACCAAATCCAAGGGCTTAATTAACTGGGGAAAATTTTAATTGGTTCTGAGGGGTCAGTAAAAAAAATCTTGATTTTTCTCCTATTCCACTTTTATTCAATTGTTGAGAGGTAACAAGTAACTAGTACAGGTGTACCCTGATTTAATGATGCAGTTGGTTAAGTAAAAACCCATCGTTAGGCGGGGTATCATATCTCGGGATAGGTTTAACATGTAAAGTATAGGGATATGTTTTTTAGCCTTGGGTTTCCCCCGCAACCAAGTCCTAAACCCACCTAAATGAGTCCAAAAACAAGTTTAAAGCCAATCTAAATGGCCTAACAGCTGTAAAAGAACCTAAGCCTAACACCTGTAAAAAAACATCACTAAAACCAACAAATAAAATCTGGAAATTGTCAAATATGAGACTGAAAATAATCAAATATAGTAAACAGACACTGTACCCCAAAATGACAATGTTCACCCCACCTGTGTCTAAAACATTAATGTAAGTCTAAAAACAGTTTATAAATCAACCTAAAGACACAATTTTAGTCTAAAATGTCATCAAAATCGGTAAAAATAAATAAAAACCCATCGTTAAATTGGGGTTTGGCCATCGTTAGGTAGGGAATGATGGTATTTCTATCCCCATCGCTAAGCCAGGGTATTGCATTGAGGGTTAACATATATCGAGTTTTACCTCTTTATTAACATAACTTTTGAATACTAACCCATAAACAGAAATTGAGGTTCACTAATAGACTAAACTAGTATTCAAGGCTGATAGAGTTAGACTTAATGTCCTTCTCCGTGGCCCCCCTCACAGGTCTATCCTCTCCCCTCCTCCACCACTGTCTCTGTCGCTGCTTCTGCCTCTGCCACCATTTCATCAAAACCTCCAAAGTTAGCCTTCATTGGCAGGCTATGTTCATCTTCCATGTCATCTTCCACATTTACACATTCAATTACCCCTAAGACTTGCGTGGTTTCTCGTTTGCCATTGAAACAGCATGTAATCAGATCATGTTTACGGTCCCAGCTGACTGGGCTAAATAATATGGTTGCCAGGTTGGCATTATTTCAAGCCAAATAGCTATCACAAATTTGGCTTTTAAACAACCATTTGGCCACAAGTTGTTTTGTTTGACAGCAGTGGTTTGTAGTTCATGCTTGGGAATTACAGTATTCACCAGTTGTGAGACTTTAGTCACCAAAATACTGTAAAGGGTAAAATATTTGAATTTTCCTGCAACTGCAAATCTGCCAAACATAAACCCGCCAAAATGGAGGGCTTAGTGTACATTGAAATACCAAAGCTAGAGTTTTATATTTCTTAGTATCAGCCGTATTTAACCATTAATTACATGTGGAGATCATGGGAGTACTGTAGGCATGCTTGTTCTTCAGTGTTTTTGTGTTTTTGGAAGCTGTGTACATACATGCAAAATTATGGTACCAGTACCTGAAACATTTATGGACCATATGTGTCCATGCCATGAAAATCCTTGAATCATGGGGTTAGGTATTGGTTATTAATTGATCACTCTTTTAGTTAACAAATTCACAAACATATACAGGTTAATGGGGAGAAAGTAGATGAGTTTACAGTACCTGCACAGTATTTGAAATCTGTCTTGTCTTGACTAGTGATTTTGGAGTATTTAACTGCTTGAATCCATTGATGTATTTTTCAAGTTATTTTAGTTACCGTATCACTAGATGATGTTTACTCAAATTGGGAAGGATCTCTAGCAGTGGGTGGTTAATTATGGCTATAACTACTTAAGTTTTAAAAGTCTCAATCTGTATAAAAAAAAATATCTGGAGGTACCATAGTAAGAATAAAGCAGAAAAATATTTCTTTGGAATGAGGGGGTAAAAATTGTTGAAGCAGCTCAGACTATTTTAAGTTCCCTTGTTAGTTGTTAATGTGTGTTTTAATGACTTGTTCCAGAAAACCACGTACCCACAGAGCCAAACGTGCATTGGAAAAGAGAGGACCAAAAATAATTGAAAATACCAAGCAATGTTTGTTTTTCCATGGGCAGAAGACGAGTGAAGCTGTGCGTCAGTGTGTGAAGGATTTGGTAAGTTGTATATTGGCTATCGTAGTTCACTTTCTTTTGTCAGGTATTATTTAATATAATAATGTGCTTTGTCACATGCAGGCCTTATCAGAATTAGTACTGTAATATGATGGAATAACGGGTCTGTAATATTGGGCATAATAATGATGTGATAACCTGTACCGGTATGTGTTTTATGTGACCACTGAAAGAGGTAAAACCAGTAGTCAGCATTAGGGGTTGTCCAGTAAGTGCATAAGTGCCATATTGCGGTGTTCCTATGTTTCTTAGAGTATACATTTACTCTTTCATTGGTAGGAGGTTCCATTAGCTGGAATAATATTCTGAAGTCTACTGTACCCACAGAAATGATTACCATTGTTCCTGGTTTCCAGCTACTACATTATTTTATCACTGTACATACCTGTTTAAAGACAGCAGACTGAACTGATATTACAGTATATTGATTTTAGCATGCTGTGAATGTAGCTTGTGTAGATTAGACCTTACAGTGCTTTGGAACCAGAATGCAATACAGGCACTTGATTACAGGATACTGGTTATTGCTTTTGGTCATATTGTGTGTCCCTGGTTATCTCATGAAGTTCCATCACATAATCACACAGTGTAACGTACATGTTCTTTTTATTATGGTGTATACGATAATATTTTTGGCTGTACAGGGTGTGCTATTTCATTTTGTATTTTTGTTCCCAGTATGCATTAAAAAAACAAGATTCACAACATCTGAATAAGAAGAACCAAATTCTGCCATTTGAGGACGTCCTGCCGGTGGAGCGCCTCTCACAGAAGCACGATTCATCTCTCTTTTGTATGGCAAGTCATTCAAAAAAGAGGCCCAACAACTTGGTTATAGGTAAATGCATTGTACTTGTAGTTTGTATTTTAGAGAGGGCCTTGAGTGTGTATGTAGTACTGTAATGCTAGTCTATTTATATACAGTACAGTACAGTATTCAACCTTTTGAATGCAGGTGGGTATTTTTAGTTTGTTCTTGTTACCATCAGGCAGTTTTATTCAGGTTAGGGAAGGGCTCTGGTATTGAAGGAGTTTATGAAAGTTTTATCCAATCCCACCAGTTCAGAAAGTCTATCCAGTGCAGAATAAAACCTCTAGGAAATAGCAAGAATCAAGTGAAAAACAAGCCCTTTGGCTGAGTGGGTAAAATATTGTACAGAATTGCATTGTATTCTAGGAATATTCGAAGAATGTATGATCTGTACAAACAGTAGACCAGAGTCATTATATAGTACAGGTATATACCACTTTCACATTTTATATTTGCAGTACTACATACCAATCATCTTGTGGTTGGTGGGGGTGATCTTCTTCAGCTCATTCGATGTAGTGCTCCTCTTGGATGCCTGCTCTTTCCTCTCTTCTATCCTTCTTTCCATCCTTCTGTCTACAGGTGACTCTACATTGAGTGACAAACCAAATGGTTTCCTGTACACCAGGAAACCATTTGCTTTGCTGGGTGGTAACCATATAACCAAAGTATGGCACCTGGTGGTTTAGTGGGCAGTTAAGTCACTCGTCGGATTGAGCCAGTGAACGTTTATATCCAAGGGATGGTTGGGGTTTACTGCTCACGTAATGCCACTCAGGGATGAGTTGGGCTGGTCACTGTCATCTTAAATATCAGGACCAACTTGCCTAACCCAAGGCTCCTACATGACTCATGGGGGAAAACCGAATTAGCTGATGAATGAAAAAATATAGTCATCAGCCAAATTGGACATATAAGTTTGTACACTAAAAGTTTTTTATATTTACAGGAAGAATGTATGACTATCATGTCATGGACATGGTGGAATTGGGAGTTGAAAATTACATCAGCCTTTCAGAATTCAAGAATGCCAAGATTGCAGATGGAACAAAGCCTTGCCTGGTGTTTTGTGGAACTCAGTTTGAAGATGTAACTGAATACAAAATCCTGAAAAACCTGTTAATTGACTTTTTTCGAGGATATGAGGCCACCGAGATAAGACTACAAGGATTTGAGCATGCTCTGCAGTTTACAGCACTTGCTGGTAAAGTGCTAATTAGAAGTTACAGGTGGGTGGCTTTATTGATTGCATGCTGTAAAAGACATAATGGTAAAAAGGTATCAGCCAAACCTGTATCATACCCCACAAGGTTTGGTGAACCATGGCTAAGCTACTGGAATTTTCACAGGAAATATATACAGTATATTATCTGGGATATGTTTAAAAATTCAACAGTAATAAAATGACAGTTCTTCATTTCCAAAATTTCAAGATATACCCAAATTATAGAATATCAGGTCCATATTTATATGGGTTTCATTCAGAAGTCAGAGACATCTCTAATTCAGGTTTAAGAATATAATATTTTCCTGCTGTGTAGTGTAGTTTCTATTGTGAAAGACGGTCATTCCATGAAAATGTCAGCCTTTAGTGTCAGTGTCAGAATTGATCAAAAATATAAAAAATTATATATCATTTTAAAGCTTAAACATTGACTTTTATGAATCTGGACAGAAAAAGTGTCTAAGCTGTCTACTGAGAGCGAGGCATTAAAAAATGTCGTACCATGTCACCAAAGATTCATGCTGAAGTTAGTGATTTTCTTATCATCATTGACCCGAGTATGTATTTGTTTGGAATGCTGTCATTGGTTTTTATTGAAATAGCATCTGTTTGATTGTAATTGTCACTACAGTTCCTTACATATACCTTGCAGGCAGACTGGAATGACCATGAAGTGGAAGTACTTCAGGAATAACATGACCTTTTTAAACATTTTTCCCATACACAGCTTACTAATCAGAGAAAACTAACATAACTCTATATTATAAATGGACATCCTGGTACATTATTAATATAGCCCTGTGATATCTTGTAAGAGACTCTGGTAGCTAAGCCATATGCTCCGTCACACATGTTACATGCATGGGATGAGGAACATTACTAGAAAAAGACATTCTCATGTACAGCTCTGCAGTTACACTGAAGTAAGGGAGAGATGGATAGGTATGGTGGGATGGAAGTGGTGGAAGCAATGAAGAAAGTTAAAATGGGGAAAGCCCCAGGAATTGATGGAGTGTGTGGTGAAATGCTGAAGCATGGGGGAGAGATAGTAATAGAATGGATGTGGAAGGTGTGCAGTTTGGCTTGGGAGGAGGATAGAGTCCCGGAGGATTGGAAGTCAGGTATAATTATTCCTCTGTACAAAGGAAAAGGGGAAAAAGCAGTGTGTGGTAATCATAGGGGCATTTGCCTTCTCAGTGTAATAGGAAAAATATATGGTAGGATACTTATTGACAGAGTTAGGGAAATTACTGAGGAATTAGTTGGAGAAGAACAAGGAGGTTTTAGGAAGGGAAGAGGTTGTGTAGACCAGATATTCATTCTTAGATCCTTAGTGGAAAAGTTTCTAGAGAAGGGCAAGAAGTTGTATGCAGCCTTCATGGATCTGGAGAAAGCATATGACAGGGTGGATAGACAAGGTTTGTGGAAGGTATTAAGAATATATGGAGTGGATGGGAAGTTGTTGAAGGCAGTGATGAGTATGTATGAGGGTGCTAAGGCTGCAGTGCGTGTGGATGGCAAACTGAGTGAATCTTTCCATTTGAAGGTTGGATTGAAACAAGGATGTGTCATGTCTCCATGGTTGTTCAATCTGTATATGGATGGGGTTATAAAAGAGATACAAGGTCGGGCAGTGGATGTTGGAGTGGCCCTAGTGAGAGAGGGCAGTGTGTGGAAACTCCCTGTACTGTTGTTTGCAGATGATACTGTGTTGTTGAGTGAAGACGAAGGGGAGCTGCAAGGCTTGGTAGATGAGTTTGGGAGAGTGTGTAAGAAACGGAATCTAAAGGTGAATGTGGGGAAGAGTAAAGTGATGGTCTTCGAGAGAAGTGAAGCCAGTGAGTGTACAGTGAAATTGGATGGGAAGGATATGGAGAATGTGAGTGAAATTAAGTACTTGGGCAGTGTGATGAGTAAGGATGGTAGTCTGGAGGGTGAAGTGCTCGAAAGGGTGCAGCAGGGAAGGAAGGTTGCTGGTTCGTTGAAAGCAGTGATAAGAAACAGGGAGGTGAGCATGGAAATGAAAAAGTTGTTACACGACAGTATTGTGATACCAACTCTGACATATGGAAGTGAAGCTTGGACCCTGTTGGAAGGACAGAAGTCAAGAGTGAGAGCAGTGGAAATGAGTTATTTGAGAGGAGCATTTGGAGTCACATGGAGAGACAGACTAACAAATGAGGAAGTGAAGGAGCGTTGTGGTGTGGTTGAGGATGTGACGGGAAGCGTTAGGAGAAACACGTTAAGGTGGTTTGGGCATGTGGAGAGGATGGAGAGTGAAAGATTGACGAGGAGAGTGTATGTGAGTGAGGTGGAGGGGGCGAGAGGGAGGGGGAGGCCGAGGATGAGATGGAGGGATGGAGTGGAGAGGTATATGAGAGAGGGGGGTGTGAGTTGGGAGCGTGGTAGTGAAATGGCAGGGGACAGAGTGACATGGAGGCGATTTGTTTGTGGCCACCCCGTTCGGGATTGAGGCGTCTGGCAATAGATAGATAGATATCTTGTAAGAGACTCTGGTAGCTAAGCCATATGCTCCGTCACACATGTTACATGCATGGGATGAGGAACATTACTGGAAAAAGACATTCTCACGTACAGCTCTGCAGTTACACTGAAGTAAGGGAGAGATGGATAGGTACGGTGGGAGGGCTGGATGGGTTGATGTGGTGGATGGCATTGTTGGATGAGTAAGGTGGGTGGGCGACTGTGGTTGGTGGGTAAAATGGGTCATCAGAATTTGTGGGTCACCAGGGTGTGTGGTGACACAGTGGATTGCCAGGGTGGCTGAGAAGATTGTGTGGCCAGGGTGCTGTACATGGGTGGTTGGATTAGTGGGTGGGTGGGTAGATGTGTTGGGTGGAACTGTTAGATGAGCTTGGTGGGTGGCATTCGTCGATGGGCAAGGTGGATTGCCAAGATCGGTGTTCTTGGTGGGTCACACAAGTCGCTGGGAAGGGTAAGTGTTGGATGGGTTGAATGAGCAGGTGGATATGTGGCTTCCCACATGACAAGGCAGGAGTGGGACTTTTAGGGCTAGTAGTCATATAGCTTGTCACTGTTAATTAGATTTTAGTAGTGTACATCATTTATAAGATGAATAAATATTTGGAATAAAATTCTATACAGCAGGGTCATTCTATTGAAATCTGTTAAAACCTCAGTACAATTATTTCTCACTGAGCTGAAGACGGATGTATACGTGTAATAAAACACATAATAGTACGATAAATTATATATACTAATATTACATGCAACAAGACATGAGACAGAGTGAAGCTTCAGACCTTTGATCCATCCCCCTAACAAACTGGTGGTTTTGTGGGGGTAAGGAGGGGGAGTTGGGGGGATGGACGTGTGCAACTAACCTACTGTCTGGTGGCAGACTACCTTGTGCCCTTATTAGTGTTCATTGCTGTACTGATTCATTATACAGCCAAGAAGTTGTCTAAACATTATGAACTGCAGTCATTGAATCAGTACCTGAAGAGTTAAATACCTTAGAAAGAGGGGTGCATCAACAGAGTGGGTCATACTCAGTTTCATTTCCCTGACAACCCAGACAGAGATGAGATAGCAGAGGACATGGTTGTGCAGGCTTTGCTAACTCCTCAAGTACCAGTATCAAGAATGGTACATACATTCAAAGTGGTGATTTTTCCCTCCTCAGTCAACTAGTCCATGTTGATGTCACTTAAAAAGGAATTGTCTTCTGGTTAGTTCATCATCTATTCCTGTGTTGCCTCATGAGGTTTGTAGGAGCCCGGGGTTAGGAAGTTGGTTGTGACATTTAAGATGAGAATGACTGGCCTCACTCATCCCTGAGTGGCATTATGTGAGCTTTAAATCCCAACCATCCCTTGGATATAAACCAGCATCAGCTCAGTCCGATTGGAGTGCCTTATTTGCCCACTAAACCACAAGGCGCCATAATTTGGTTAGCTATGTGGTTATCACCATTTGGCTTGTCACTTAGTGTCACCCATAGACAGAAGGAAGAGGAAAGAATGAAGGACGGAAAGACAGAAGAGGAAGGATGGAAAGAAGGAAGAAAGAAAGAAAGGAAAGGGCAGGGCCCTGAGAGCAGCTCTACATTGAGTGAGTGGATGGTTAGCATCCTGACCAACCACTTTCTGGTTAGTTTATTATGTAAATTTCACATCAGTACACATTTTGTTTGTTTGTGACACTTACAGTTACTGTATCCATAATAAGAGTTGATTGTATAATCGTATTTCAATAAAAATCGTGTAAGTAATGTTACCCACACTTTCGGTAACGTGTCTCACAGTCACATTTTCCTTAACAGCACAACAGTTACAGTAAAACCTCGATATAACGGACTTCAGTAGACCGGAATTCGCTTTTATTGGACTCGAGGAGCTACCGGACTAAACTCCTATATATCGGAAATAGTCCGATATAGCCAGAAAGCAGTCCGGACTGCCTGACAACTTCAGCTATGTTCACCACAATAAGACAAGTAAAAGACATGTTTTTCAGTGCACAGTACAGTATTATTATACCATTTGATTAATGTAGTGAAGGTATAACACAATACAATACTGCAATGGTGGTGAAAACCACTGATGCAATCCGGACGAATGTCTGATATATCGGAAAAAGTCCAGATTAGCAGGGGTAAGTCCGGATGTCGCTTTTATCGGAATTTCGCATATTTCGGACTGGCCTGAGCCCCAATTAGTCCGTTATACTGAGGTCTTACTGTATTAGCAATAATCAAATTTGCTGGGTATGGTTATGATTCTTATCTATTGACATATTATTGATATGAGGCACTCCTTGATTGAGCCAGTCAAATTACAGACTTACTGAAATTACTTATGCCAACTACAAGAGGGGGTAGCATCACGGTAACGTTCCTCACGCAACTTTTGAAAATCTATATAACATCCAAGTTAAAACATATAAAAAATCCAACTGTGGCATGATGTAGGGTGAAGTGTTGATTACATAGCTTGCAAAAACCATTTGTTTATATTGCTTACTTTTGCAGACATAATACTGAGAGTACTTCAATAACTTGTCTCCGAATGTAACGTTCCTCATGATGGAATAACCCAGGAGTCCCTTTCATTGTGAAAACAACAATTTCTGTTTTGAAAATAGCCCCTTTCTTTGTGAAAAGTGTGCCCCTAAACTCGATTTAAACATTAAACTCGCAACTTACACGTCATTATGTATTAACAGAATATTACTGAAAAAGTCTGGCACAAGAATTCCTCGTGTGGAGCTGGAAGAAATAGGTCCATCTATGACTCTGCAGCTCAGAAGAAGTACATTTGCCTCTGATGACTTAAGGAAGAGGGCATGCAGACAACCTAAGCAGCAGAAGGTAAAAATCATTATCTATATACCATACTGGCAATTCTCATCATAATGGGTTAGACGTGTTCCAACATACCTCAACTTACAACTGGTACTGTGAATTAGGAGACACTGGCAGATTAGCTTTACAAGTAGCAGTGGAGCTTTAATAGGAACTTTTCTGCAATATATTATATACTGTATATATATACTGTATATATATCCATCCATCCATCATCCAGTCTTATGTTGCCCATGAGGAGCATAGGCACCCGGGGCAAGGCAAGTTGGTCCTGACATTTAAGATGAGAGTGACCAGCCTCACTCATCCCTGAGTGGCATTACGTGAGCAGTAAACCCGAACCAGGCTCAATCCGATTGGAGCGCCTTAATTACCCACTAAACCACCAGGCACCATAATTTGGTTATATGGTTACCACCCAGTATAGTAAATGGTTTCTTGGTGTACAGGAAACCATTTGGCTTGTCACTCAGTGGAGAGTCACCCACAGGCAGAAGGAAGAGGAAGGAATGAAAGAAAGAAGGAAGAGAGGAAAGGGCAGACATCCAAAACAGCACTACATTGAGTGGATGGTGAGCATTTTACACTGCCTGTAATGTAGAGTCTGTGTTACATTTTCACTATTACTCCACCAAGATTGTATCCTATTATTTACAATTCAGCACTACATATTTTTTCTTATTAACCACATCTGACCATAATTAGAAATGAACCCATTAAAAAAAAAAAATTGCTTATATGATGTATGTAGCAACAACACATTTTCCATCATTTGAAGTACTGTATGTAGCAGCTATCGGGTTAATTCAGCTTACGAAAGCTATTTCAATTGCAGGGATTAGAAATACCATTAAATTTACGTGGTCCTATATTTAGGCAGTATCCAACCCCACCAGTTCAGAAGGCTTCCTGAAGCTGAATGAAAGTGTCAGCAGATGCCAGGAATAAAAAGGGTTAATCGCTTCAATACAAGACACCTTCTCATAAGTTGGATATAATCATCAAAAAGTGACTGGAATATGTTGTAATAAGATATCATCATAATGAAGGAGTAAAAGGATGCTTATTCAAAAAAGGATTAAAAACAGTTGAATCCAAGTTCCATCCCTCATGCCATCTTAATTAAAATAAGAATTCAAAAAGAAATACCTTGGCAGTTACTTATGTGATCTACACATTGTTTGGTAAATAAAAAATTGTGCCTAAGTTTATGGGTCTGATCAGTAAGTAGCACCATCATCATCATCCCAGCTGTAAAGTTCACTTATGAGATGGGGTGAAATAGAGTTCAAAAGCAAAAGTAGAAAAAGCACAAGTATGGCTGTCAAACCAAGAGTCCATTTCACTACCCAGTGAAATGGAGCATACAGTTATTCATACACCAATCTAGCCTTTGGAATCATGGCTCCAATGTATGAGCATAATGATACAAATCCCATTCATCAGCTATTGAGTCAGTCAGTCCACTATCAAGGTAAAAGAAAAAAAAAAAATGGTGCCAAACCTTGCTTCGCATCATCAGCTTCAGTAACTTGCACTTTCACATACACATAGCCTTCCATCATTTTCTTGCATTGCCCCTCCTTCCCTCACCTTTAAGCTCACATAAAACCGTTTCAGCGCCCCTCTGTGATCCATCACACACACTATTCTGCTAATATAAGTGGACATTGTTATTCCACATCATGCATGAACCAGTTTCTTATACTACATGCACTATGCAGATCACACACATTCCCTAGCATTATACAGTATTTTCCAGTATTCGTACTCTGACTTCCACATTCATACCATACCAAAGTCTCACTTATTCATGTTGATGTAGGCATGAACACACCATCTTGCAATATCTTTTAGATAATTACTGTAATATGTACTCCTTCAAATTCCAGGCCAACAAAGTGAAGAATGTGAAGAAGGATCCATTTGGAACAAAACTGGGACGTGTACATATGACTAAACAAGATTTAGGTAAACTGCAGACAAGAAAAATTAAGGGCTTGAAAAAACTGACAGAAAAGAAAAATGCTAAGAAAAATTCAGATGAACCAAGTGCAGGAACATCTACACAGCAACATATGGAGGTTGATTCATAGTGTTGTGCAACAAATATAATAATGCACTGTATTGATGATTTGGTGTAGGAATAAGGTGTTGAAATATATAACTATTTTTCAACGTTATTGTATTAAATCATTAACCTAAAAGTTATTTTAAGTTAATTTCAACAGTGCATTGAGATTACAAATATTGCAGTCTATGTACAGCTATCCTGCACTCAATGAGGCTCTGTTACCCACTCCCTTCCCCCCAAAAAATAAATATATAAAAATAGATAAACTGAACACATTATAATGTGGATTCAATGGAGATACATTGCTAATGTTGGCCCTCTAAGGGCACTTTCATCTAACCCAAGTTCAGTACCAACCTAAATAAAAGTTCAGAATCATCTAATAACATTATACCAATTAAAACATTGTAGATTAAAAAAAAAAAAAAAAAAAAGCAAGACTGCTATTTTATGCACATTTTGCTCACTTGCCGGGTATATTGACATTCAAACTCAAAAATTATATTTATGCTTCTGAGTTACTAAGGTGAAAACTGGATATTGTTAAATGGTAGTGGGTGTCTAAAAACTGGATATGTTATGACAAATAACTAACTAGAACACTACTGAGCCAAGGATATCTGTACTTTACTCAGTTTAGTGACTTAACAATAACGTACTGAGTTCACGTACAAATAAGTAATGAATTTCCTGAGTCATTAGGTCTGTCATATACCATACAAAAGTAAAAATCAATTTATTGAAATATAGCTATGGGTTCAAATAAATTAAATGGACACAAATATTAACTAAAATCAAACATTATTGTAGAATGGTAATTACATTAAAAATTTATAAAACCCAACCCATGTGATATAAGTCCCTACTTTACATTAACCTCCTCAATCACATTCAGTTTATTCTTGCTAACTACAGACAATTTTCTGTCAACTTTAGAAAGACTTTCCAGGTGGATAGGTTAGATATCTAGCCAGCTTCATTTACCTACTCACAAGATATCTCTTTTTAAGTTGAATAAAGTCATCTGGAGATAGTAAACAAGCAGACAATATGTTGCCGGACTGAAGGGATTAAAAGGGTACAGCAAGGCATTTTGTTACCTGGAAATTATAAAGAAGAGAATCATCTCTATCATCTGCAATAACCAGTCTATATGATGTAAACCATCAACGTGCTGCTGTGTGGTCCCAGGCTCATCTGAATGTGAACCCATGTACTGCAGGCTGGTGTCCTCCAGTCCACAATTCTTTTTTGGGGGGACAGGAGAGTGAATTTAGGGATGTTTAACTGAGGAGCTCCATATACCATTCCACCATGTGAAGGCATCCCTCTCCAGCAGTGTCAACCTATTACCATATTCAACACAGCTACTCTGTCTCCATGGCTTCTAACTTGCTGATGGCATCCAGACTCTGCTCCAACTCAGCTTCTAAGTCCAACCTCTTCTTCGCATTCTTGTTCTTCACATCCTCAGGTACCTTTATGAAAAAAAAAAATAATAATAATAATGAGCCACTCAAGTAATTCACAAAGCAACAGTGACAGACTCTAGTTTGTTATCTGTGCAAGGGGTGAGGTACTTTTCTTCACCTGGACCATCAACATTCTGTGATAACTTGCTGTGAAATCCTGTGTGTTTGAATCCAGTGACCACTTGTCTGTTTTACTCAGGTTTCTTTCTGACAATTTTGTTCAGCGAAGAAAAGACTTTTTGAACTTGGAGGGGTCTGATACCAACTTTATTAACCTTTAAAGTAAGAAGTCTTCCCTATATTGAACGAAAATCATCTGGTGGTAAGGAAAAATATATAAACTATCACAGGACAGAAGGGATTAATTATGGCTCAGTCATCCCTACAAACTGCAGTCCTACAATATGTCCATCCTGTCCCTAACCCTATGCCAGGCACCAATGAAGCCTGGCTAATGAAACAGACCTGGCAACGTTTCAAACTCAACTTGGGGCTATGAAGTAGAAGAGTTTTAGTTATGTCAAAAGGCTGGGTGAGGAACTGACAGATGCATTCAATGGTCACATGGGAACAAAACAGCAAAATAGCTTATTTTTTGGTCAAGTACCGGCTGGTAATCATCGCTCATTTTTGAAGGCTCCAACATGCTTGCATGTGTCGGCCTTGGTCACCTAATGGCGGCTCTCCACGCTGCTCGATCTCTGGCAGCCTCCCTATTCAGTCCCTTAACCCTTAAGTCACATTTAATGACCTCATCCCATGTCTTTCTCTTTTTTTTCAGTAACTACAACCTGAAAAACAAAAACTTAGGGGGAAGTGGGGAAGAGTTACAAAAGCTGCTTACTGCATCTAGTGAATTATTAGTGATCTAGGAATGGTAAGAAAAACAGTAGCTTTAATGCAGTACAATACATCATCATCATCATCATCTGGACCTCCTTTCCCACCCTGGGGCAGGGTGAGGAGTAGCAATGTCCAGACAGTTTAAGTTTGCCCAATTGAATGGGTCATGCTTCCATTCACTCATCATTCAAGCCCACAGAATCTTGGCTCCATCAGACAGGTAAAACAAAATTTCACCACATTCTGCAGCTTCACATATACCTATCTGAGTCAATCCAAATACTGTAGCATTAAAATGGGGTGCCAAATCCCTGGTTAAGTGCTACTCTGCACAAAATTCATCCAGCCTGCTCAGTCTCTTGTCAGTCCCTTAGCCTCACCACCTTTCACACCCCTCTTCCTCACACACACACTGATCCACCATATCCCTCAACCTCCTTCTTGGCCTGCCTTGCCTCCTGCCTCCCTCAAATTCGCTAAGATATACCTCTTTCACCATGCTATTGTCATCCATTCTTTCCACATGACCAAACCATCTCAGTATACTCTCTTCAATTCTGGTGTCCACGGACTTCCTCACTCCGCATCTTCCACTAATCACATTATGACGTATCCTATCCACTCTCTGTACCTACTCTACATACATTGCTCAGAATTCCCATCTGCACTGCTCTTACTCTTGAATTTTCATTTTCATGTCACACCTTAGTCTCACATCCATATGTTAAAGTTGGCATTAACACTCCTTCATGTAAGCCTCGTGCAGCTGCAACACTCGAACCTCAGTTTTTTTATCAAGGCCGTCATAGCACCAGCTACTTTCCTTCCTCGTGTCACTCTAATTTCCACTTTTTTTGCACAATTTCCTCTCTTGTCTAACACTGTATCCAGGTATTTGAACTCTCTCACCAATTCCAGTCTCTCTCCACTCACTTTAATAACATCACACTAGGAGTCACCTTCTCTCTCAATAACCATCACTTTACTCTTTTCTACATTTACTCTCAAGGCATGACGCTCACAGACATCTACAAAACTCTACACTAGTCTATCAAGCTCTTGTCCAATATTTGCAAGTAGCACTGCATCATCAACATACCTCAAATTTGAGATATTCTACCCATCACCATTCATTACCAACGCCAACCCTCTACATTACTCATGTTTTTACTTCTCTCACTACCCCACCCATATACAGTAGGCACAGAGTGTTGACGCCATCTTAAAAAAAGAAAACATTCTTGTGGTTAATAGGGAGAAACAAATAAATTAACACTCACCATTGAATTTAGTATTTACTGGCATTCCCCTTCACCTTTATTATCTTCTTAAGGCGTCTGGGGAGACTGATGGCGTAGTTTTGCAGAACAGACGGACTAAAACTGCTCCATAGCTGCTTGACTGCAGCCTCAAGTTTAGGCAAAGATGATGTGTCCATACTACGCAGCTGCCGCTTCATATGCGCCCATAAATTCTCAATGGGATTGATATCTGGGCTGTTTCCGGGCCAATCTCGAATAAAGGGAACCTCACAGTCTGTTAGCCACTGTTTCACTGACTTTGCAACATGTGCAGGGGCAGAATCTTGCATAAATACTCTTGCCTTGGTTTTATCAAAAGAGTCACTTAAAACATCACATAAGAGCTCCAAATAATTGTTCTGGTTCACTTTTTCATTTGCAGGTAGAATTACCAACTCACCAACACCATAATATGTAAAGCAGCCCCAAGCCATGAGTGAGGCTGGGTATTTAACAAACTTGGAAGTGTACTTAGGATCCAGGGGGTCACTGCCTGGTTTGCGGTACACTCGTAATGAAGGGGTACCAGTGACAGTAAATGTTGACTCATCACTCCAAAGCACAGTTTTCCATTGCTCCTCACTCCAGGCAAGATATTTCTTACAAAAATTTACTCTCTTTTTCTTCTGAAGTGCAGTTAGCAGTGGTTTTTTACGAGCACAAAAACTCCTGTAGCCCAGATCGTCATGCAACAG
>JAGKTI010005073.1:0-17158 GCA_018397915.1 Birgus latro
CTAAGAAGACAAATGCCCCTATGATTACCGCACACTTCATTTTCTCCTTTTCCTTTTTACAAGGGAATGATTATACCTGACTTCCAATCCCCTGGGACAGTACCTTCCTCCCAGGCCAATTAGTACATCTTCCATATCCTTTCCACATCTATCTCTCTCCCTAGCTTCAGTAATTCACCACTCACTCCATCAATTCCTGGGGCTTTCCTCATTTTGACGTACTTCGTTGCATCCACTACTTCCATTCTACTGATTTCTTCTTCCTTTCTCATCTCCCTCCTTCTCCAGCCATTCCCCAGGCACTTATACTCACATTACTTTCTCTCTATGTTTAAAAATTCCTTAAATTGTTCTCTCCATCTGCTCACATTTTCTCCCTTCTCCACAATTAATCTGCCATTTTTATCTTTCACTCCCCTGTTATCTTTTTTATCACCCTGTCTAACTCTTTTTACCTCCTTCCAGAACATTATCTTACATTCCCTCCACTTTACACCCAAATTCCTTCCAAACTCCCCATCCACGCTCTTCTTTTTCTTACTAATCTTTTCACCTGTCTCTTCTTGTCTACATAACACTTGTTATTCTATTTCTCAACTTCCTTCATGCCTCTGCTTCTCATCCTTGCACTATATGTTTTCTTCTTTTGTTCCACAGCTTGTCTCCCCTCTTTATTCCACCCTGATGTTCCTTGCACCCCCTTTTGTCTTCTCTTCATCCCACACACCACCTCACATGCTGCATAGATTTCTTCTGTGAATACCTTGCACACACTCATATCATATTTACCCATTTTCTTCTCCACATCTCTTATATTTTGCCTCCCCCCCCCTTTTTCAACCCTCTTTATATGAACTGCTTCATCTTGCCCTTCTCTCCTTCTGTTTATCCATTGCATTTATACTTTGACTTTTGCCACGTCCAAGTAGTGGTCATGAGTCCACTTCCCCAACCAATATATGCTCTTCCATCCAGCACATATCTTCTCATTCTCTCATCCACACACACATAATGAATCATTGCCTTCTCTTTATTCACTACCCACCCTTCTCATCACTCCCCATGTATTTTTTTTTTTTTTAAATTCAAGGAAGAAGGAACCATGGACCCACATACTGTTCCTTCCAAGAAAAAAGTAAAAACAGTACGAAAGAGAGCCAAATTCAAGATCCATTCACTTTGAGATGCCTGGACACACTACATTTGAAAGACTGGTGATCATAGGAAGTGGGGAATACAGACAGAGGAAGACAGTTCTAGAGTTGACCAGTTGCATAAATGAAGGACTGGGAGTAATGGTTAACTCTTGCATTAAAGAGTTGGACAGAAAAGGGATGAGAGTTTGCTGCTAGACAGGTACTACGTTCCCGTCGTAGAGGTGGATGGATGCAAGCAGACAGTTCAGAGGAACAGTGACTGTTGAAGTAGCGATAGAAGAAAGATAAAGATACAACATTGCGGCGAAGAGATGTATGTTGAAGAGAATCAGTAAGAGGAGGAGAGTTAATGAGACGAAAAGCCTTTGACTCCATCCTGTTGAGAAGAGCTGCATGTGGGGAGCCTCCCCACACATGAGAGTTGTACTCCATACAGGGGTGAATAAAACCCATGTACAAGGTCAACAACTGTGCTGGGGTCAAGAAAGTTCGGAGTTGGCGTAGCACACCTAATCTCTTGGAAGCAGATTTCACAAGAGATGTAATATGTTCTTTCCAAGATAAATCCCGAGAGAATGAAACCCCAAGCATGTTCAAGGATGATGCAGGACTGAGCTGGAAATTAAACATTAGTGAGTAATCCTGAGGAAGATTTTGTCGAGTTGATAAGTGTAAGAACTGAGTTTTTGATGCATTAAAAATAACAAGATTATTTTTACCTCAATCAAAGATACAAACCAAAGTCAGACATTTGGTGTGCCATAGCCTCATCCCTTGTTTGTTGAAGTAACTGCTTTTATGGACGTTGCGGGAACCGAATGGAAAGGTGAAGGGTGGAATCATCAGCGTATGAGTGGATAGGGTTAGATGTACAGCATAGAAGGTCATTGATGAATAAAAGGAAGAGAGTTAGTGATAGGACAGAGCCTTGAGGAACACCACTGTTGATAGGTCTAGGAGGAGAATGATGGCCATCTGCAACAGCGGCTATTGAACGACCAGAAAGGAAGCTAGGGATGAAGGCACAGATAGAAGGATAGAAACCGTCGGAGGGCAGTTTGGAAATTAAAGACTTATGCCAGACTCGATCAAAAGCCTTTGAGATGTCAAGTGCAATGGCAAAGCTTTCGCCAAAGTCCCGAAAGGAGGATGACCAGGAGTCTGAAAGGTAGGTGAGAAGATCGCCAGTGGACCGTCCCTGATGGAACCCATACTGACGATCAGAAAGAAGGTTGTGAGAGGAAAGATGCTTTAAGGTTTTTCTGTTAGGAAATGAGTCGAAAACTTTTGAGACACAGGATGTTAAAGCAATTGGACGATAGTCAGAGGGTTGGGAATGGTCGCCCTTCTTTGGGACTGGCTGAATGAGAGCAAACTTCCAGCAAGAAGGAAAGGTACAAGTTGATAGACAAAGGCGAAAGAGTTTACCTAGGCAGGGTGTAAGCACAGAAGGTCAATTTTTGACGACAACAGGAGGGACTCCATCTGGCACATATGTCTTGTTAGTACTGAGGCCAGTGATGGCAGAAAATACATCAGCTGAAGAAATTTTAATGTCAGTCATGAGGAAGTCAGAGAGGGGAAGTGATGGAGGAACAGCACCAGAATTGTCTAAGGGGGAATTGGAAGAGAAAGTCTGAGCGAAGAGATCTGCTTTATCAGTAGAAGAAATAGCTACAGAGCCATCAGAGTAGAAAAGAGGAGGGAAGGATGATGTACCTAGGTAGCGTTGTTAGAAAGGTTTTTGGCAAGGTGCCAGAAGGAGCGAGAAGAATTCGAGTTGGAAAGTTGAGAACATTTAGCACGGATGAAATTATTTTTAGAAGAGCAAAGAACAGACGTAGCACGATTCCGGGCAGAAATATAAAAAAGATGTGATTCAGGGGTGAGTTGGCTCCAGTACCTTTTTTATAGGCCCCCTCCTTGTTGCGGACAGCATTAGAACAAGCATGATTAAACCAAGGCTTTCTTGCATTATCCAAAAGATATGAGAAAGAAATGTATGCTTCCATGCCCGAGAGAATAACCTCCGTAATGCTCAAGGCACACTCAGATGGCTCCCGGCCATGGAAGCAATAATCATTCCAAGGAAAATCAAACAAGTGCTGCCTGAGGGCCTCCCAATCCGCAGCTCCAAAGTGCCACAGACGACGTTTCTTTGGAGGGTCCACAGGCTGTACCGGAGCGATAGGACAGGTTAAGGTAATTAGTTTATGATCGGAGGAGCCCAACGGAGAGAACAGATTAACAGTGTAAGCAGAAGGATTAGTTGTTAGGATGATGTCAAGTATGTTGGAACTCTCTCCAAGGCGGTCAGGGATACGGGTAGGGTGCTGTACAAGCTGCTCTAGGTCACTGAGGATAGATAAGATGTAGGCATGTTCACCAGATATATCAGTGAAAGGAGAGAGAGCCAAAGGTGGTGGTGAACATTGAATTCTCCTAGAATGGAGATTTCAGGGAAAGGAGAAATAGATAGAATGTGTTCCATCATAGAAGTAAGATAGTCAAAGAATTTTTGATGGTCAGTAGAATTAGGAGATAAGTAAACAGCACAGATATATTTAGTCAGAGAATGACAGGACAGCCGAAGCCCTAGAGTAGAAAATTCAGAAGAATCAAGTTCAGGAACACGAGAGCAAGATAGATCGTTGCGTACATATACGCAACAGCCACCTTTGGCAATGAGAATAGAGAAAGTAGGAGAATACAGAAAAGGGTTTGCTGTCAGTTGCCTCAGACAGCTGAGTCTCAGTAAGAAAGAGAAGATGAGGTTTAGAGGAGGAGATGTGGTGCTCAACAGAGCGAAAGTAAGAGGAAAGGCCACGAATGTTGCAGAAATGAAGGAGTGAGTCAGACATGGTTCCAGGCAGCTCCTAGGGTCGTCACCGGGAGAGGGGCAGGTGGTGGGGGCATTTATGGTCCCCCCCCCAGGGGACTCCGAGGCTAGGTTATTTGTCGCCATTTTCATTTAATTTTGAAAAGGAAGTGTAGTGTGTTGTATGCATGTAGTTTGGTGTTGACAGCTAGAGAAACTTGTATTGGAGAGCGTGCTGGCCTACTCTCTGTGTTATTGAGACACAGAAAAAGTTCAGCAAAGGGGATGGTCAGGAACTAGTCCTGAGGACTGATGAAACGGGAGCTCCAGCGCTCCCTGTCATCAGCATTCCATCCACCTTGGGAGTACTCTCCTGCTCAACTGGCGCTACAGTCTACTCCTGTGGATCATTGTGTGCCTTAAGAGGGTGTTGGCTATCACCATTCTCCTCCCCGAACAAATATCCGCCATGGCACTACCATTCTCATCCATTTCTGCAGGCATATCCCACTGACCAACTGCTCCATCCATCTTCACATTCCCTACTTTTCCATTCATATCTAAATGAGAAACATTCTCTGACTCCTCTCAAACTTTTTTGTGCATTCTACGACAATTGCCCAGAACCCTTTTTTCATTCAGTTTGAACGGTCTTCTGTTGGCGCATACACCCACGCAGTCACCCACGTTTGTATTCCTGCATTCAGTCTTACCTACACAATCCTTGAACAAACTGGTCCATACTCTCTTTTATCCTCCTTTCATCTCATGCACACAACAATATATACATCCTCCTTTGCCCTCTCATTTTCAGCTTCTCCTTCGCATAATTATACCCAATCCATAGTCCAACTCTCTCACCTCTCCATTTGGCCTCAGCCAATCTGCACATGTCCATGTTTGCATCCTCAGGCACCTGGACAATTTCTCTCAGTCTTTCACCCCATCATTTGCAAACCTCACATTCAATGTTGAAATCTGCGTTATGTCCTGTGAGTCAGCCCTGGTCCAAAGCATACGAGGTGTGACAAAAAGAAATGGGACTTTGACTGCTAATCACACGATTCAGCAGCCACACAGTAATGAAGTACATCATAATGTTGCCCAACATCTCAGCACTGTAAGAGAAAAGCAGCACTTCAGTTATTCTACAGTATTATCTTTTTTTTCACAGGTGATTTTGTAGCTCCTGTCAAGTGCCCTCTGTCACAGAATGAGCCTTGAGCAAAGGATTAACATCAAGTTTTTGGCTAACCTGGGAAAAACTCCACCAGATACCCTTTCCATGCTGAAGGATGTGTTGGGGTTGTACTGAAAGACCCTGGTTTCATCTCCAGTGATGATGCTATCCAGGAACTGTGGGTTGCCCTCCAACTGCTCCAAAATGTCCTGTGACACATCCACACGGCGGGTCTATTGGTCCTCTGAGAGCATTTTTTGCGCAAATCTTCCGCATGCCCAAATCTTCCAATAAGATTGATCTCACTGACTCCCTATTCAATCCCACTTGTTCAGCCATCATTCTGATCGTCAGTCTGCGATCACTCCACACCAGTTCCTTGACCTTCTGGATGTTGGCATAATTTCTTGTTGTTGAGGGACGTCATGGTTTTGAATCATCCTTCACATCACCCCACCCCATCCTGAACCTCCTGTACTACTCATAGACATGTGTACAGGACAGTGTTTCCTCTCCATACACATCCTTCAGCCTGGCAAGGGTTTCTGCTGGAGTTTTTCCTAAGTTAGCCAAGAACTTGATGTTAGTCCTCTGCTCAAGGCTCATTCTGTGACAGAGGGCACTCGACAGGAGCTACAAAACCACCTGTATGCTGTAGAGTATTATGCATCATTGTTTTATCAAAGGCGGTAGGTGGTGGCAACCATCATCCACTCTTCCGATGTAATGCCGCCTACTTCTTTCTTCATCTTTATCATTCTTTTTCTGTCAGCCCTCCTCTCTTCCTATTTCTCCCATCTTTTCTGTCACTTTTGATTACTGTACTTTTCAGATATCTTTACATTGAGTGACAAGCCTAACGGTTTCCTGTAAGCCAGGAAACTATTTACAGTGTTGGGTGATAGCCATATAACCAACCCATACTGTTTCATATGTGTCAACAAGTGGGTTGGCAGAGGGTTAGTTCCCCTCCTTGTAAAACAGCTAACTCAGAGTCAAATGGTCACCTCATATGGGATCGTGGGATGTGGCTATAGTTAGATAGATAGTTTTAGCAAAGATTTATCTAACCGTATTGTAAATATGCATGGTGAGACATGTGCAAAAGATTATGGAATCCAGGCTATTCAGCGTATAGAGACATTCATGTTGTGACGTATAAACAAACTAGCATGAATACTCCATTCAGGACAACACAGTTAGGCAGGCTTTCTTGGACATTAGGCAGAGGAGGATCAGCACAACATAGTACAGTGCATCATGGCAAGTAAAGGCAGATACAAAGCTATAGAATGGAGGGTGTTTGATGAAACTAATGACGAGATGAGAAACAAGAAACAGAGGTATTGACATTGTAGTAAAAAAATAAGTTCTAAGATAGGATGACTGAGAGAACACAGAGCGTTTTTTTTTTCTTTCCTTCCACCCCTATTTTTTAGTTTTAAAAAGCCTGGGGATTTAATGCAGTTAGAGATTTTACTACTTTAGAAACAAAAACAACAAAGCTGTGTGTGTGTATAAAATTACTGACCATCCCAAGTGCAGGGCAGAATTCACTATTTTGGTAAAGATCCGTTTTCCCTGTTCATTGTTAGTGCAAAGAAATGTTTATTGAATTGTTTTATTGAGGGATATTCCTGTATTTGTTGTATTTTTCAGAACTGAGAGTGCTCCCTGCTACATGTGTCTGCACCAGATGTCCCTTCTCACCTCACCCCTCAACAATGAAAACTCATGGAGAAGAAATCGTCTTCGAAATGAGCTAAGAAGTAAATATATTTCATCAGCGATATACATAGTATTAACAGCAGATTGTTGTGGTTGAAATGCTTTGCAGCATGAATTTTGTGTTTTTATAGGTTTGGCGCAGTATTCAGTATTCATGGTATATATCAGCACACATTATCTGTATTCTACTAAACAAATCGAAGTGTGCAAATTGTGTCATTGAAACTCATGTTACATGGTTAATTGGTAGTTATGATGAAATACCCAAATTTTCCCAAAGTCCCCTCATTGATCCATTTCAAAAAAATTTTACCTCCTTATCATATTATCATATATACATTCACAGCAGTATACATAAAACCTCAAGGAACATCACTGGGCATACAAAAAGTTACAGAGTGGTAAATAAGTGGTCATCACTTACCATGATGGGACAGAGTGATATTTGGGTGTCAGGAACTAGGTATCTTCAGATGACGATTTATCTACCTAGAGGTAAGTGAAGAACTGTTTGGATAGCATAAAGTAACAAAAAACTTAGTTGAAAGAAGAAGAAGTGCTTAATGAGTGGTGGCAATGAGGTGAGAGAAATGAGAGGCAGGTGGCGAGTGATTGTGTTCATGCTTGCATTCATGCATACATGTGTGTGTTTGTATTTACCTAATTGTGATACAGTAAAACCTCGATATAACGGACTTCAGTAGACTGGAATTCGCTTTTATCGGACTCAAGGAGCTACTGGACTAAACTCCTATATATATTGGAAAAAGTCCGATAAAGCCAGAAGCAGTCCGGACTGCCTGACCACTTCAGCAATACTCACCACAATAAGACAAGTAATAGACATGTTTTTCAGTGCACAGTACAGTATTATTATACCATTTGATTAATGTAGTGAAGGTATAACACAGTACAGTACTGCAATGGTGGTGAAAACCACTGATGTAGTCCGGACTAATGTCTGATATATCAGCAGAAGTCCAGATTAGCATGGGTAAGTTCGGATGTCGCTTTTATCGGAATTTCGCATTTTTCGGAATGGCTTGGGCCCCAATTAGTCCGTTATAGTGAGGTCTTATTGTATGCAGGAAATGAGCTACGCTTTCGGGTCTCGTCTCTGTTTCTCAATAAGTCAAATTTTGCCTTAAACTCGTTTAAGTTTTTAGACTGGACGATCTCTTTGCCCAGGCTATTCCACAAGTCTATGCATCTATGAGGAAAACTATATTTCTTGATGTCTTTCAAGGAGCTTGGCTTCTTTAGTTTCATTCCGTGTCCCCTTGTTACCCTCTCATCCCACACAAACAGATTTTCTCTGTCAGTTTTATCTACTTCTATCATGGTCCTGAACACTGCAATCATGTTGCCCCCTCTCTCTTCTTCCCTCTAAGTAAGGCAAATCCAGCCTTTCCAGCCTCTCTCTGTACGACAAATCTGCCAGACTGGGGACCATCTTGGTTGCTGTTCTTTGTATTCTCTCAATCTCGGTTATAACTTTCTTTTTGTGTGGGGACCACACTACTGCTGCATATTCTAATCTGGGGCGGATCATGGTCACTATCAATTTTTTCATCATCTCCTCATATGAAATACCACTCTTATATTGGTCAAGAGTTTATGTCTCTCTAACTATCTTATTTATGTGCTTTTCCAGTGCAAACTATCCTGGACCAGCACTCCCAAATCTTTCTCTTCTCTTGCTTTTCTAATTGGTTCATTACCCATCAAATAATTCAATGATGGCCTCTTGGTACTTTTACCCATTTCCAATATTTTACATTTTTTTGCATTGAATTTCATTTCCCACATCCGGCTTCAATCGTGTATCCTATCCAGATCCTCCTGTAGCATTTTACAGTCCTCTTCAACCTCTACCTTTCTCAAGATCTTTGCATCATCAGCAAACAGACTTGCGTAACTGTTCACTCCATCTACCATATCATTTACGTAAATCAGGAACATTACTGGCGCCAACACTGAGCCCTGTGGGACACCACTTGTTACTTCCCTCCATCCAGATGTCCTGTCCTTTATTACTGTCCTCATTTGTGTGTGTGTGTGTGTGTGTGTGTGTGTGTGTGATTGAGAGTAAATAGATCATCATGTTTCATAATTTTAGCTACATTGATATATGACCAACTGTATTGACAAAAAGCTTAGTTGAAAGAAAACTTACATACAGTTAGGTCTTGTTATATGCTGTGCGCTATGCGATAAATCACTATAACAATGAGCAAAGTGTTAGACCCATTTTAGGAATAACAATGGCAAAATGATCACGAATTCGCCAAAACAATCCCTCTCAGTCAGGTGATTGAGCCAAGGTGGTCAACCATTATGTACATTTGCTGTGATAGTCTCCCTTTCGTTCCATTAAGTGCATGAAAGGCCATTGAAACACAATTGCTGTTGCCAAATAACAGGGCAGATGCCTAACAAATAGTGCAGTGTGTGAATATTAAGTGAAGTGATAACTTTTTTTGTGTGAAATAATGAAATTTGTGACTTAGAAATTGTATCAATATGTTTACACAGCCTTCCATTCAGCTGATTGAACCAAGATGGCCACTCAGTGTTTACATATGGTGTGATTGTCTCCCTTTCATTCTATTTTGTGCATGAGAGGCCACTGAAACACCATTGCTAATGCCAGGTAATGGTGCAGGTGCATAACAGATGGTGCATTGTGCAGTTTTAAGGGATGTGATAACTTTTTATGTGTGAAATGCTGAAACTTGTGACTTTGAAATCATGTCTGGCAAGGATGCTACCCATAGTGGAAAAGCGTGGTGCTACTGAAGGGAGCCAAGGACAAACCTAACAGGGTAAGTTTTTTTTCTATTTTAGGTTACATGGCCATAGGCTCCGCTCCCAATCCCCATTGAACCCATGTTACATCAACCACATTATGCAATAAATCGTTATGTGAAGGGTTTTCACTTGGCATAACCCCATTGTATACCGAATCATGACTGAAGTGAGTGGTGGCAATGAGGTTAGAGAGACAAGAGTCAAGCGGCGAGCAATGTATATGTGTGTGCGTGCCCAGCTGATCGAATGTAAATAGACCATTTCTCATCCTGTAAAATTAGGGCTGTTGAATTAGCTGCAGGCATGATAAGTTGTTTTAGCAAAATCTGGCAAGAAATCAGTGTTTTGTGTATTGTAGGTGGGGTGACTGTATGTCTACGTGGTCTGACAGTGGAACTTTGGGGGTGGGAGGGGTGATGGTTGTGGAGGAGGTCCGAGTTCTGTGATTTTCCCTCGCAAACTGTTTTTTTTTTTTTTCTCTCATTTACTGGGGTGGGTCAAGGTTTATCTTTCCACACAAGATATGCTCAGTGCAAATTGGGCCATTATAAATTGAATTCTACTATATATGGTATGAGTATGTACACTGTATCTTTGCATACACTCAGTCCTCGAATACTGCGGGCATTAGGGCCTGGACAAGGACTGTGGTACTCAAATCCGCACCACTCAGACAATATGTTTGCATGTACAGTATATTGGCATAATGTGTTTTGGCAACTTTCCAAAACTCTCACTTTTACCTCTTCTTACCTTATTAATAATAGCATTAACAAAACAAAAGTTGGGCTGGGTACCCTTGCGTTGTTGGTATATAACTCCCAGGTACTCTCCTCCTGCCCTTCACCCCGAATGTTGTTGTCAAAGTTACACCTTCTCTCATATCATGTGGCCTTTTGGAGAGACATTAGGCCATATGGTTGGACTGAGCATATGGCTAAACTGCTCAGCTAGTCCGAAATGTGTTGGGAAATGCGATATCAAACAAAGAACGCGAAACTAAACGCTAACTCACGAGAACACGTGGATGAAAGAGTAATTTTTTCTGGTTAGCAAACATTTTCGTGCCATTTCATCCCCTAAAACTGCCAGTCTCATAAAGTTTCATCTAACCATACAGCTTTACGTCTCTCCCGATGGCCACATGATACGAGAGAAGGTGAAACTTTGACAACAGCACTGGGGGTGGGGGACGGGGAGAGAGTGCTGGAGAGCTGCATATCAACAACACAAGGGTACCCAGATCAACTTCCGTTTTGTTAATGCTATTTTTAATACTACTAATGTTCTTAAGTACAATAGTTAAAACTCTTGCAGTATTTTACCTGATGGTGTGTATAAGTGGGGGTAATTTGCATGGGGTAAAGTGGTAAGAAGAGATAAAAGTGAGAGTTTCTTTCTCTGACACGCCACATAATGCCCTATGAGCTCCTCAGTCAGCTTCAGGACAGCATATGAACTTTCACTGCTGCTAGGTTCGCATCACTTCCCATGCACGATCTTTATCTTCTCCTGGTCCTTCCAAATCATTCTGGTGGTGCTTCCATTCATACCATGCTTTTTTGCCATTTCGGTCAACGTACGCATTACTTGAATCAGTAAAAGGACCCTACCAATTCATTTCATATTCTTTCAGTTTGTTTCCTGTATTTTTATATTTTCTGGCTATCTATCTATCTATCTATCTATTGCCAGATGCTAGAATCCCGTAAGGGGTGGCCATTTGACTTTGAGTTATTTGTTTCAGGGTGATAAATTACCTTTTCCTGCTGAAAAATTTCCCACTTTATCACCATGTTCCGTAAGCCATACCTATGGTTGTTTTGACTTACTCAAAGGTGGTTTTCGTTTCCCAACTTCCCAACTGGATGCTAGGTTAGGTTAGGTTAAATTATTAGGTATAATTATGCTGGGTTAGGTAAAGTTTAAATGCGTAGGTTAGGGCAGGCCCTTTCACCGTAACCCTGGTGAGTCAAATGAGTTGACACAGCTAAAAACAACAGGGAAACAGATTTTGCATGAAACATTTTAATTGCCACCCTGAAGTTTTCAGAAAAAATGTAACAGATTCTCAGGAAGAAGAACGAAGAATGTGGAACTGAACGCTAACTTACGAGAACACACGGATGGGAGTACTGTAAAAACCACACTAGAAAGGACTAATTGGGGCCCAAGCCATTCCGAAAAAAGCGAAAGTCCGAATTGCGACATAAGGACTTCCCCCTTCTAAGATTTTCCTACATGAAAAGCGTTATGGCCACAATCCTTCTTCACTCCACCATTTCCTTCTAACAAGGGGCATTAACCCATTTGCCTTTTAACTTTTCTCAAATGCCACTATAAATAATTTATTGCATAACACAGTACAATTTTAATAAGGTTTAGACTCGATAAAAGCCATATGTAAAACACACAGGAAAATATTTTTCATACATGAAGTGTCATAGCCACCATCCTAAATCACCCCACCAGTTCATTTTAACTAGTGGCAATATCCCTTTTGCCTCTTAGCTTTCTAAAATGCCACTAAAAATATTTTGTTGCATACCGCAGTATAATTTTAGCAAGGTTTAAACTTGATAAAGGCCATATGTACCACACAAAAGAAGATATTTTCATTCACAAGAAGCATCATGGCCACTATCCTGCTTCACCCCCGCCAGTTCCTGACTCATAGCAATATCTCTTTTGCCTCTTATTTTTCTTGAATGCTACTATAAATAATTTATTGCATACCAGTAAAATTTAAGCATGGCTTGGAAACAATAAAGCTCATAAGTAATAAAATAAATGTTTTCTTACGTAACCATTTCGACTCACTTGACTCACCCCTCTCTACCTCCTCCCGCACCTTGCCATGTGTTTATCATTCAGCACCTGGTGAAGGATCCTTCAGAGCAAATCCTTCAAAATCATTACCCATTATCTTCAGGGTCATCATCAAGGTACAGTGAATCACCCTCCTGATTGTCTTCACTAGCAGGAGCTGAATCATGGACGGGAATTGATGTAGCTTCTGCCTTGCGTACCGTGTGGTGTACGTATTTTTAAGCATATTTCTAATACTGTACTGTTCTCCACACTTTAATTTTTACGATCTTACAAACATGTTCACTTTGTATATTTCACTTATCACTCGTCAACGTCGAGCAGTATATCAGGGACTTTGGGGAAATGATGTGGAGGGGAAATGATTTGGGTTGACCAAGGCAAGCATGGTAGAAAATAGTGACGGCGCCAGAGCTCCACCAACAGACGCACGAACAGACAACCCGCTTGCCGTGTGATTAATGCTCGATGTCTTAAATATATATTAACATAAAAGCAAACCCCTTTTCTAATTCGTTAGTTTTTAGAAAGTACTTTCTTGGTATAAGATAATATTAAACACTTTTCCAGTACTGTACTGTACACTTAATGCTCCTTACTATTTACAATATTACAGACTAAAGATGGTCACTTGGTACATTTCACTTATCATTCGTCACCCTCGAGCAGTATATCAGGGACTTCCAGGGAAATGATGTGGGTTAGACTGAGGCCAGAGCATGAGGAAACAATAGTGACACAGCCAGCCCACCACCAACTAACGCATGAACGCACAAACCGCGTGGAAAATATGGACACCCTGCCCTGAGGTTAGGCAGTCCGGACCGCTTCTAGCTTTTTCGGAGTTTTCCTAATACTGTATATAAGAAATAATTCCGGTCAGCTCCTTGACTCCGAAAAAAGCGAATTCCAGTCTGCTGAAGTCTGTTGATGTGAGGTCATACTTTATTTTATTTTATTTTATTTTTTCTGATTAGCAAAAATTTTCACTTAGCTTCATCCCCAAAAACTGCGAAACCCATTTGATTATGGGGTACAGTCAGTGAGACACGAGAAAGGACTTGATAGTCGTATGATCGGTCCTAAATGTGTTGGGAAGTACCAAATTGAACGAAAAATGTGGAACAGAGCAGTAACTTACAAGAACACATGGATGAAACTTTATATTTTTTTCTAATTGGGAAACATTTTCGTTCCATTGCATCCCCTAAAACTGCGAGACCCATTATGAGTGTGGGTTAGAACTAGGTGAGGCATGAGAAAGGATTGATAACTGTATGCTCAGTCAGTTGGAAATGTGTTGGTAAGCACGAAATCAAACAAAGAACGTGGAACTGATCACTAACTTACGAGAACACATAGATGAAATCCCCCCCCCCCATTAGCAAACATTTTTGTTCCATTTTGTCCCTTAAAACTCCAAAACACTTTATGAGTGTGGGGAAGAACTAGGTGAGGCACGAGAAAGGATTTATAACCACATGCTCAGTTGGTCCGAAATGTATTGGGAAGCATGAAATCGAATGAAGAATATGGAACTGAACCCTAACTTACGAGAACACATGGATGTGCTTTGTTTGACCTTTTTTCGGATTAGCATACATTTTCGTACCATTTTGTCCCCAGAAATTGTGAAACCCTAAATTTTCATCTGACGGCCTTGAGTGTGCCCAGGAAGCATATTTATGTTCAGTATGCGTATTCATCACACCACCAGGAACCCTCAGCCAGGAACGACGCTCGCCTCTGCGTTTGAAAACTAACCATAGGTTTTTCCTGAAACTATGCTATGTGATTCCCATGCAGAATTACCAAAATATAACTGAACCTAACCTAACCAAACGTAACCTGTCGCACTAGGGCAGCTTGCTGAGGTGGCTGGCTGTGGTATTGAGATGAATACCCGTACAGAATGGAAATATGCGCCCAGGAAAGGTACTCAGAGTCTAGAGGGTGATGTCATCGTGCGTGACTTTCAAATTTCGTCACCAGGCAAGCTGACCTCGAGTTTTTCCACATGTTGATATGACTTGTTTCGTTACGCTGAGCGCATTAGAACAAAAACGTGTTACTCAAGGATTGAGTGTTTATATACAGTACATAAACACATATATAGTAAGACCTCACTATAACGGACTAATTGGGGCCCAAACCATTCAGAAAAATGCGAATTTTCGATAAAAGCAACATCCGGACTTCCCCCTGCTAATCCGGCCTTTTTCTGATATATCAGACATTAGTTTGGATTGCATGAATGGTTTTTAAACTGTTTTGACTACCATTGGGGTACTGTACTCTGTTATAACTTCACTATGTTAATCAAATGGTATAATACTGAAAGCAGTGATAAGAAACAGGGAGGTGAGCATGAAAGTGAAAAAGTTGTTACATGACAGTATTGTGATACCAACTCTGACATATGGAAGTGAAGCTTGGACCCTGTTGGAAGGACAGAAGTCAAGAGTGAGAGCAGTGGAAATGAGTTATTTGAGAGGACCATGTGGAGTCACATGGAGAGACAGACTAACAAATGAGGAAGTGAAGGAGCGTTGTGATGTGGTTGAGGACGTGATGGGAAGCGTTAGGAGAAACATGTTAAGGTGGTTTGGGCATGTGGAGAGGATGGAGAGTGAAAGATTGACGAGGAGAGTGTATGTGAGTGAGGTGGAGGGGGCGAGAGGGAGGGGGAGGCCGAGGATGAGATGGAGGGATGGAGTGGAGAGGTATATGAGAGAGGGGGGTGTGAGTTGGGAGTGTGGTAGTGAAATGGCAGGGGACAGAGTGACATGGAGGCGATTTATTTGTGGCCACCCCGTTCGGGATTGAGGCGTCTGGCAATAGATAGATATAATAATACTGTACTGTACACTGATAAACATGTCTTTTATTTACCATATTTTGTTGAACATAGCTGAAGTTGTCAGGCAGTCAGGACTGCTTCTGACTTTATCAGACTTTTTCTGATATATAGGAATTTAGTCCGGTAGCTCCTCGAGTCCGTTAAAAGCGAAGTCAGGTCTATTGCGTTACATCGAAGTTTTACTATATATATATATATATATTGCCTGGACCTAGGACTGTGCAGTGGGCTGGGCCTTTGGAATGTTTACCCCCCTTTATCTTACCGACTATGACTAAGCACAATAACAAGCATCAGAGCAAGCCTGAGGACAGCAAATCACCCAGGGGGTTTAGGGTGGGCTCATGGAATGTGAGAAGTTTGAGGGGAAGAGCGGGGGAAGTTGTTGAGGCATTTAGTAGGAGGTGGGTGGATGTGGCTTGTTTGCAGGAAGTCCGGTACAGGGGTGGATCAGCCAGAAAGATTGCTGGGAAGGATTGCTACTATAAGCTGTTTTGGCAGGGGGGAACTGACGGATATGGGGGTGTGGGTGTGTTGGTTGCGGAGAAATGGGTGGAGTATGTCATGAATGTCATGAGAGTAAGTGATAGGATAATAGTAGTGAAAATTTTGATCGGACGGGTGATTGTTTCAGTTATATCAGCATATGCTCCGCAGGTAGGATTGGATGACGCAGAGAAGGATAGATTTTGGGATGATTTAATACGTGTAGTAAGTGGTATGGGTGATGATGAGGTAGTGGTTCTGGGAGGGGATTTAAATGGTCATGTTGGTGAAGCAGCTCAAGGTTATGAAGGAGTCCATGGAGGATGTGCATATGGTGTGAGGAATGCGGAAGGGGAAAGAATACTCGAGTTTGGGGAGGCTATGGACATGATTGTGTGCAACACACATTTTAGAAAAAGAGTGAGTAGATTGATTACGTACGAGTCCGGGGGAAATAGTAGTCAGATAGATTATTTTCTGGTCAGGAGGGTTGATAGGAGATTAGTGAGGGATGTTAAAGTTATAGGAAGCGAGGAGTGTGTGCAGCAGCACAAACTGTTGATTTGTGACATGGTGCTTAAGGAACGAATGACGAGAAGGAGGACATATGTACCTAGGAGGAAAATATGGAAGCTGGGAAACCAATCAGTAAGGGATGCCTTTTATAGTGAGATGAGGAGAGTGGTGGCTGAACAGGAAGCCGTAGATAGAGACGTTAATGAACAGTATAGAGCCCTTAAGAACAGCCTCTTGAGAGTTACCGATGCAGTGTGCGGTTGGACAGGGGGCCCACCAAGACATAAAGTGACTTGGTGGTGGGATGAGGGTGTAGAAGCTGCAGTTAAGGAGAAAAGAAGGCTTTTTCGGGAATGGAAGAAGGGTGGTAACAGGGAGGAGTACTTGGCTGCCAAGCGCAGGGCTAGAAGAGAGGTATACAGGGCGAAGTCTGAGTCACAGAGACTTTTACTTGATAATCTAAATCATGAAGGAAGGAAAAATATGGTTTTTAGGGTGGCAAATCAGGTGAAGAGAGATAATCGGGACATTGTAGGCGAGCAGTGTGTGAAGAATGATGAAGGAAGGGTAGTGGTGAACAGTGAGGATATTAAAGATGCATGGAGAGAGCATTATAGCCGGTTGTTGAATGAGGAGTTTGATTGGGATAGGGAAGGTTTGGAGCCAGCTGATCCGGTGTTTGGGCCTTGGCCTTTGATTGACGCTGCTACTGTGAGTGAGGCAATAGGCAGGATGCGGGTGGGGAAGGCGGCAGGTGTGTCTGGGTTGACTGC
>JAGKTI010005073.1:30909-46946 GCA_018397915.1 Birgus latro
CGATAAAAGCGACATCCGGACTTACCCCTGCTAATCCGGACTTTTTCTGATATATCAGACATTAGTCCGGATTGCATCAGTGGTTTTCACCACCACTGCAGTATTGTACTGTGTTATACCTTCACTACATTAATCAAATGGTATAATAATACTGTACTGTGCACTGAAAAACATGTCTTTTACTTGTCTCATTGTGGTGAACATAGCTGAAGTTGTCAGGCAGTCCGGACTGCTTTCTGGCTATATCGGACTTTTTCCGATATATAGCAGTTTAGCCCGGTATCTCCTCGAGTCCGATAAAAGCGATTTCCGGTCTACTGAAGTCCGTTATATCGAGGTTTTACTGTATATATACAGTAATCTCTCCACTATTCGACGTAATAGAGCCAATGGCATGTCCAGACAGTGGTTTTGTCCGAATATTGGTCCTGAAGCTCCAGCACCGGTCATTCATGACCCTAACCTAACCTAACCTAAATCAGAAAACTTCCTTCCTACCTCCCTACCGGACATGTATAGCACTTATTTAGGTCCCTTTTTACATAAATAATGCAGACAAAGCATGAATTAATTGAATTTTAACCAAAAAATGATGATTTAGAGGTGAGTAAGGCATAGGTGCTCAGAACTTGCCACCATAGTATAAGTAAATATCGGACATAGAAATCATCTTTTCTCACATTTTATTCACTAAATTATTGGATACAAAGCATCAAATACAGTAAATGATGTAAATTGTTACCAGAAACATGGTTAGGTTAGGTTAGGTTCGATTAGGTTAGGTCAGGTCAGGTTAGGTTAGGTTAGGTTATGACTGGACATAAAATTCACTGGCATTCACCTTTTTCATAGCTGGTGCACTTAAAAACCATGCATGAAATAATTAAATTGAAAGCAGGAAATTATGATTCACATTTATGGTAATTTTTTTAACCCATTTACAGCATACTGAAAACAGGTTAGACATGAAAATCTTTATGGTAATCAGCTTGCACACAAATCAGTGCTATTCACCTTTTTCATAGCTGGTGCACTTAAAAACCATGCATGAAAAAATTAAATTGAAAGCAGGAAATTATGATTAACATTTAGGGTAATTTTTTAACCCATTTACAGCATGATGAAAACAGGTTAGACATGAAAATCTTTATGGTAATCATCTTGCACACAAATCAATGGCATTCACGTTTTTCATAGCTGGTGCACTTAAAAACCATGCATGAAAAAATTAAATTGAAAGCAGGAAATTATGATTAACATTTAGGGTAATTTTCTAACCCATTTACAGCATGCTGCAAACAGGTTAGACATGAAAATCTTTATGGTAATCATCTTGCACACAAATCAGTGGCATTCACCTTTTTCATAGCTGTTTCACTTAAAAACCATGCATGAAAAAATTAAATTGAAAGCAGTAAATTATGATTAACATTTAGGGTAATTTTTAACCCATTTACAGCATGCTGCAAACAGGTTAGACATGAAAATTTTTATGGTAATCATCTTGCACACAAATCAATGGCATTCACCTTTTTTGTAGCTGGTGCACTTAAAAACCATGCATGAAAAAATTAAATTGAAAGCAGGAAATTATGATTAACATTTAGGGTAATTTTTTAACCCATTTACAGCATTCTGAAAACAGGTTAGACATGAAAATCATTATGGAAATCATCTTTCACACAGTTTATGCATAAGATTAATGATATGGAAAGAACAAAACAAGGAATTTTGATGAAGTTAGGGTACTTACGAGAATGATGCAGCCGTCCTCATGTATAACCCGCTCGGTTATCTCAGACTGACAGTAAGATCTTGCACCTGACACCTTAGCACTTCCGGTGCACTTTACACTCACCAGCACTTCTCACAAGCACATTCCACAATGTTTTCTTTCACATACCTTGCATCACATCACTTCACTGCACTGTACATAACAGTAAATTCTTGTGTGGTCTAGTGACAAGTCCTGGAGAATTTATTCAATCTCAGCATACTTAGGAGTAAACATCACCTTCCTCTCCACGTTTCGTCTTGTCTTCGAAGCGAAATCAGCCGTGTACTGCTGTAGTTTGTCTCGGGACTTCTGATATCAAACAAAGTGGAGCGAGGGAGGTTGAACTCACGTAGGATCCGAAATGTCGGCCACCCAGCGTCCACCTTCTCCAATACCTCCTTCTTCTCCAGAGTCAGAACCACTTTCTTCCTCTTCTCAGGTGGTGGGGCCATCATCACACACATGATGAAGAAGGTGAAGAGCAGCATCAAGCTCTGCAGGAAGTAGGGTATCACCACAAAACCAATCACTTCAGCCGCCATTTTCAAAGCGTGTTTACGAGCCAGGAGCGGAGCGGGAAATGAGACCGACAGAGAGGTGCGAAAACAGCCTATCTGCGCGCGCGGGAAATTGAAACTGACGCGGTCCAAAAAAATTGGATTTTTTCGGATTTTTCCGAATTTGGGGGTATTTTGGGGGTCTGGCAGCCCACGATGTCCGAATAGTGATGCATCCGAATACTGGGCATCCGAATAATTGAGGGATTACTGTATACACACACACAGTACCCCTCACTATTTTCGTGTCTAATTGATACCACAATTGCGGCGCGAAACTTAAACTTGCAAAACTCGTGAGTATACTTTACATGTAATAAGTGGTAATTGGTTCCTGGGTTAGCCACCTCATTCCCCCTTAGCTACCCATTAATGACACAATACCCCTACTGTAAATTAGATACAGTTAATCAGTCATATAATATATTGTTGAGCAAAGAATTTACTAACACTGACACTTAGGCTGAACTGTTTGATGGAGCTTGAAGATGAGTTCCGAGGCTGGGAGCAGTGGTTAGTTACCACTTGCCCCCTCACTGCTCCTCGCCACCACTGTTGAGTCCCCCACACCACCACTTCTTGATGCTTCAATATCAAAGCCCTCAAAATCCAGTGTGAGGTTATCGAGCTCCCCAGTGTCGTCAGTGTCCTCATCCGCAGCACCGTCATCCTCCCCAGGCTGTATGTCCTCCAAAGCCTCGGTTTGTTGAATACAAGAGGACAGGAATGATGTTTTCAGAGTCTGATGATGTGCATGAACTCTGGCATTGAAAAGGTCCTTGTTAATTAGCCAGAAGTCTATCCACCATCGGGAGGAAGGTGTCCCTGATCTCTGGCCTCCAATCACATTCCTTAATTTGCTCTTTCAAATGAGCAGTTGTTGCCAGCAAGTCTGTGATTTGGTGAGATGTTGGCTCACCTGGTGGGACAGATAAGGGTTCTTCCTGAACTTCGTTGTCACTGACTTGTTTGTCTGTTTTCAACATCTCCTCAATGGTCGGTTCAGGCTGCTGTGGCTCAAAACAAGTGACTAAGGAGATGCGGGGGCTCGCGAAAATCTTGGAAAAATCGCGTGACTCCTAGGAAAAAAGCATTCCCTTGCCATCGCGAAATTTCATTTCGCAAGAGTATATAGCGCAAAATTAGTGAGTGTTCTATATATATACAGTATATACTGTATATATGTAGGAGGTGGGTGGATGCGGCATGTTTGCAGGAAGTTCGGTACAGGGGTGGATCAGCCAGAAAGATTGTTGGGAAGGATTGCTACTATAAGTTGTTTTGGCAGGGGGGGGACTGACGGACATGGGGGTGTGGGTGTGTTGGTTGCGGAGAAATGGGTGGAATACGTCATGAATGTTATGAGAGTAAGCTATAGGATATTGGTAGTGAAAATTTTGTTGGGTAGAATTATGATTGCGATTATATCAGGATATGCTCCACAGGCAGGGTTGGATGAGGTAGAGAAGGATATATTTTGGGATGATTTAATACGTGTAGTTAGTAGGTGGTACGGGGGATGATGAGTTAGTGGTTTTGGGAGGGGATTTAAATGGTCATGTGGGTGAAGCAGCTCAAGGTTATGAAGGAGTACATGGGGGATGTGCATATGGTATGAGAAATGCAGAAGGGGAAAGAATACTCGAGTTTGGGGAGGCAGTGGACATGATTGTGTGCAATACACATTTTAGAAAAAGAGTGAGTTGGTTGATTATGTACGAGTCTGGGGGAAATAGCAGTCAGATAGATTATTTTCTGGTCATGAGGGTTGATAGGAGGTTAGTGAGGGATGTTTAAGTTATAGGAAGCGAGGAGTGTGTGCAGAAGCACAAACTACTGATCTGTGACATGGTGCTTAAAGAACGAGTGATGAAAAGGAGGTCATATGTACCTAGGAGGAAAATATGGAAGCTGGAAAACCAAGCAGTAAGGGATGCCTTCTATAGTGAGATGAGGAGAGTGGTGGCTGAACAGGGAGCCGTAGATAGAGGCGTTAATGAACAGTAAAGAGCCCTTAAGAGCAACCTCTCAAGAGTTACTGATGCAATATGCGGTTGGACAAGAGGCCCACCAAGACATAAAGTAACTTGGTGGTGGGATGAGGGTGTAGAAGCCACAGTTAAGGAGAAAAGAAGGCTTTTCTGGGAATGGAAGAAGGGTGGTAACAGGGAGGAATACTTGGCTGCCAAGTGTAGGGCTAGAAGAGAGGTATACAGGGTGAAGTCTGAGTCACAGACTTTTACTTGATAACTTAAATCATGGGGAAAGGAAAAATATGATATTTAGGGTGGGATACTGTAGGTGAGCAGTGTGTGAAGAATGATAAAGGATGGGTAGTGGTGAACAGTGGGGATATTAAAGATGCATGAAGAGAGCATTATAGCCGGTTGTTGAATGAGGAGTTTGACTGGGACAGGGAAGGTTTGGAGCCAGCAGATCCAGTGTTTGTCCCTTGGCCTTTGATTGACGCTGCTACTGTGAGTGAGGCAATAGGCAGGATGTGGGTGGGGAAGGCGGCAGGTGTGTCTGGGTTGACTGTCGAAATGTTGAAGGCCTCAGGAGATATTGGGGTGAGTTTAGTCACTGACCTGATAAATATGATTACTGTATATATGAGTGTGTTGTCCCAAATGATTGGCTGAATAGTGTAATTGTAAATGTGTACAAAGGGAAAGGTGATGCCCTGGAAAGAGGAAATTATAGAGGTATAAAGCTCTTAGATCAGATAATGAAAGTGGAGAGAGTTCTAGAAGGTGTGATTAGAGAAAGAGTGAATATTGATGAGATGCAGTTTGGGTTTATGCCAGGCATTGGAACCACCAATGCTATATTCATTGTTCAACAGCTTCAGGAAAAATATATTGGAAAGAAAAGGGAACTGTATTTGGTTTCTGTTGATTTGGAAAAGGCCTTTGACAGAGTCCCTAGAGAGGTGATGAAGTGGGCAATGAGAAAGCTTGGGTTGGAAGATTGGCTGGTTAGTGTGGTTATGGCCATGTATGTGGGGGCTTGCACCCAGGTAAGAGTGAATGGAGATTTGAGTGACAAGTTTTCCATGATTGTTGGTGTGCATCAGGGGTCAGTTTTGAGTCCCTTGTTGTTTATCTTGGTGACTTCAGAGATGGACTCCCGTGGGAGATGTTGTATGCTGATGATTTGGTGTTGATTGCAGAGAATGAAAGGGAGGAGGATGAAAGATTTAGGAAGTGGAGAGATGGTATTGGGCACAAGGGCTTAAGGGGAAATGCATAAATGCAGATAAAACAAAAGTAATGATATCTAGGGTTGGTGGCAGTACAGTCAAAGAAGAGGGAAGTGGCCATGTGCAATTTGCCACAAAGGTGTGGGAAGTAATTCCATCTTGTGCAGTGTTTGTGATAAATGGGTGCACAAGAGATGTAGTGGTATTAGAGGTAGACTGCGAGATAATGATGATTTTATGTGTGCGGCGTGTCGGGGAGAGCATGTGGAGATTGTTAGGCATGAAAGGATTGAACTTGCTGTGAGTCTCTTGAGTGTGTGGTAGAGTTTCGTTATTTGGGAGACATGTTATATGCTGGAGGTGGGGCTTGAGCTAGCTCGGTTGCTAAGGTGAGATGTGGTTGGAAGAAGTTCAGGGAGGTGTTGCCTATCCTGACATTGAGAGGACTCTCCCTACGTGCTAAGGGGTCTTTGTCTGCAGCATGTGTTAGGAGTGTAATGCTGTATGGTAGTGAGACCTGGGCAGTAAAGGAAGAGGTTATTCGCAGGCTCAAACGTACAGAAATGACAATGATTAGGTGGATGTGCAGTGCGTCCCTGCGTGCAAGGCCTGGGGGGGCTGGGTGTACGATCAATGAGTTGAGAGGTAGGATGGGACTGGAGTGTATTGGTTTTGTGATGAGGAGGGGTAGACTGAGATAGTTCGGGCATGTGGAGAGGATGGAGGATGATAATTGGGTGCAGAAGGTGAGAAGTGTTAATATTGGAGGAGGGGTTGTGATGGGTACGCTGAGAAAGACATTGGATGAGGTCATTAGGTGACCTCAGGGTTAAGGGACTGAACAGGGAGGCTGCCATAGATCAAGCAGCATGGAGATCCGCCATTACGTGACCAACGCCGACGCATGCACGCATGTTGGAGCCTTCAAAAACGAAACAAAACGATACAGTATATACTGTAGTATTCTGTATATACAGAGAGAGAGCAGACCCTCTATATACAATGAATCTCTTATATGATGACAAAAAAGTTAGGATCTTTTTTCAATATACGATAGCATTTTGCTTATACGATCATTATTATCCTTTACTAAGTGTCACTGGTCAAAGTACGGTCACTGTTTTTGCTTATATGAGCACCAACATGCAAGCTTACAGTCATTTGTTTATGATGGCCTTTGAACTCAATCACTGTTGGGTGTGTTAGTGTCAGTGATTGAACAATAGCATGGTGTTGGAGTTCAAGTAGCAAGTGAAGTGCAGCGAAGTGAAATAACTACCGGCTTAGCTAAAAACATGTTTCCACTGAACCCATGTTGTAATTGACTGAGTATACAATAAATACTGTATTTACGCAATGGATTTTTTTCAAACGCATTTTCATTGTAAAACAAGAGCATACCATATATATACAGTAGACTCGTGCTTTAATGGACAAATTGGGGGATAGCCAAGTCAGTTAAAGCCAGTAGTCCATTTTATTCGAGGGTACCCCTGAGGTGGAATTTCAAAAACATTTTTGAAAATACATCAGTACAATAGCATATTCTCATACTAAAAATGTAAACTATTCCTATTTTACTAATTTGGCCCAGAATTTTGCCCTTTTGCATCTTATTTCACATCCTTGTCATAGCATTTTGTTATGGCTAGTACAGTATTACTGTAGTCATTTACTACAACTCAGCAGTCACAGTGGGGAGAGGGCAATATCAGGCCAGGTTGGAGTAACAAGGATAGGAAACACATGTATTGTGCCCCATTTAACAGACATTGTTCAATATAGCCAGCAAAAGTTTGAAGGATTTCATGATGTCCATTAAATCAGATATCCTCTATACTGGGGTCTGCTATAGAAAGGGTGTACTTTATACTGTACTTGTCTCTCATAGTTTCATTATCATCATCATCATATCCAATCCCATTGTGTCTTATACAGGTATAAACAGAAGTGCTGGCACCCTGTGCAGGTTTATTTAGTCCTGACAGTTAAGGCAGTGTTGCCAAGCTTGCTCCTGAGTGGCATTATGTAAGCAAAAAACCCCAATTCTTCCTTAATTGGAAGACCCCAACTGGTTGTGAACTATGAACCCCCTCCTCCTACAAGACTGAGGAGTTGTAACCCCCTGTTTTCCCTCAGGATACTTACTTTGTCGAACTTGATCCACATCGTCCGTGCTACCTTCACAAATGTATCAACCATGTTGGAGGGGAGTAAACTGTTTTTATTTTTATTTTTATTTTTACCCTTTTTCCAACTTAGAGAGAACAACTCCATATTTTTCCTTCTTATTACTTGCTCACATTATACTTCTCAGGGAAAGGTGAGTTATCCTTGCCTTAGTTGTCTGGACTGAATGACCAAGCCTTGGGCTACAAAGGATTGGGTGCTGGATAGATGGAGGGATTGTTTTTAAGTATATGTGTATTTATACAGTACCTAAACATTTTTTTTTAGTTTTGTAAATCTTCAAGTAATTGTGTGTGTCTCCCTACACTTTTTCCAGCCCTACGTTCTGACCCACCTGAAGGAATCCAAGCATCGCCACTAGACAAATTGTCACTGCATTGGCAAGCATCCATACGTGGGCCAGCTGGTTCTCCATATGAAGGTGGAACATTCTTCTTGTATATTCAGATTCCTCATAGGTAAATTTTTCATGTTTTAGCAGCAAAATGGCAAATAAGATATTTTGAATTACTGGTACTGTAAAACTCCAGAGTATATACCAGCCAAATTAAGCTAAGCAATAGTGTTATATTCATTTTATTATTTAGAAGTGGCTGTTTAGTAGTTTTCTGTGATATCCATGTCATATGCTTATAGTGTAGACTCTTATTAGTTCTTATTCATTGATCACTTCCCTTTTAGTATATCAGGATTTTACTCATGTTATCTGTTAGTAGGAAATAGGGTTTGTGACAAAATGATGAATGTGAATCAGACAAGCAGAGTAGTGGTAGACGTGGTTGTGGAGAGTGGCGCCATATCGTGCCTGATACGACAGTAACCAAACGATAGAGCTGTGATTGAAATTGTTTAACTCTTGTTTATCAGTTGTCACATCAACATCAGTGTTCAGTGTCTTCCTTTTGGCAGCTACCCCTTGTGTCCCCCAATTGTGCGCTTCATAACCAAGATCTTCCACCCAAATGTGTCCCGACATGGAGATATTGGGATAGACTCCATACAGCACAATTGGTCTCTTGCCCTCACCATCTCCAAGGTTCTCATCTCCATCCAGTCTCTCCTAACTGACCCATACACCAAGGTCAGCCTCACATACTCACACTGTAGTATAGTCAGTTTGTTTTCACCTGACAGAAATGAACCATTCACAACTTGAATACCAAGTCATGGTTGCATGAAGTATTATGAAGCTTTGTTATAAAATAGGAATGAATCTCCTTGATTACCTTTCAGTTAATCTGAGTCCACTTGGTCATCAGCTGAGCTGAAAGTGGTTAGGGATCTTTGTCAGGTTAGAATGAGTGTGTTATAGTGTAGTGGCATGGGTTTAAACCTTTTACCACCATGTATTGTTTAGTTTGTTCTCACTGTCTCAAGATTATTTTATTCAGCTTTGGAGAGACTTTTCAAATGGGAGTGGTTAGGACCTTCACTGTTAAGGACTCACTTAAGCCCAGTAAATCATCTAACAGAAGTAAGAATAAAATATAGAAGTGTCACCAGATTGAAGAAATTAATCAAGTGTGAGATTATGTATTTAATATAATTGCTCAGCCACTCCATTTTTGGTTATGGGGGCACACATCAACTCACTCAGTGTAAGGCTGCTCTGAAATGACTTATGAGTGACAAGCCATATGGTTTTGTGCAAACCAAGAAAACATTAAGTCTGCTGGGTGATAACTGTATAACCAAACCTACATATGCCCTACCATGTCATGAAAGCAATGAAGTTGGGATATTGGAAGGCCATTGACCTACCCTAAAAAATATGAAGGATTGGACCTGGACGATCCAACAGGTAACTACCAAGGACTGGATAAAGGATATTCTTAAGAGATGGTGACTTGGATTGTAAGATGTACAGATGATGAGGTGAAAGAAAGGAAGATAGTGTTGGTTTTTGATGATGCAAAAGTGGATATTGACTGTGACCAAATGGTGAGGAGAATGGGTGTATGGATTGAGTAAGCCTATATCTGCTGTATTGGATGAGAATGAGAGGATGAAGGAGGATGTATGCATTGTTGTACCCAAGAGATGGTAGGAGAGCATAAGGAAGTATAGTTCAGTTAGATCAAAGTAGGAATACAAGCATGGGTAATTGTTTGTATGTGTGTACACTTTAACAGAGGACTGAGTGGTTGGAGTGAAAGAGGAGTTTTGGGCAAGTATAGAAGCATGGTAGGGAAAGTCTGAAAGTAGTGAGATAGTGTTTCTGATTGGTCATGAGAATGAAAAAATGGGGAATGGTTGGACAGAGGGATGTACCTTTTGAAGTGGATGGGAATGATAATGCCCTGGTGAATGCTTGTGCTGGAAAGGGCTTGGTAGTAGCCAGTATCTTTGTCAGGCACGAGATGATCCATGGTTGTACATGGCAGGTGAGAAGGAGAATCAGAAGGAAGTTGGATGAACATGAGTCATTAATTAACTGTGTGTGTGTGGGGGGGGGGGGTGATTAAGTGAAAAAATTAATCTTGTGGTTGACACTAGAGTGTATGGAAGTTGGATGAATGGGTTGTCTGATCACTTCATTGTAGTGTCAAAGATAGAGATGCTGTGATAGATGATGAGCGGTAAAGAGGATCGTAAATGAGTTTGATGAATGTAAGCGATAAATACCTGTGTGTGTGTGTGTGGATGATTGAATGAGAAGAGTGTATAGAAGTCACTGTTTCAGTATAACATAAAAAAAATCATTTCGAGATCACTAGAATGATATTTCTTCGGCCGCCTCCAAGAGTCTTATGTGGACGCAGTGATGCAAGCAAGCCAAGATGGCCATCCAGTGTTTGCATTCACTGTGATCATCTGCCATTCATTCTGTTTTGTGCATTAACCCCTACACGCCGCTTGACGTGTATAGCCGTCACAATTTGGGGCGCAGAGCAGCGCCGGTTGACGTGTATAGCAGCAAGCATCTTCCTGCCACCCTTTGAACTTTAACTTATCCTTACTCATCGACATGACTACCTGGAGATGTGGGGATAGTTTCTTTTGAAAGAGGAAGAGTTGATGAGTCTTATGTATCTTTAATTTTTTCTCTAGCTGTTATAGTTTGGCAGATACTGTATTAACGTTTGAAGTAAGGATATTTTTTCCAAAATCACGGAAATCCCCCATAGGGAGGAGCGTGCGACATTAGAAAAACCCCGACGTGTAGGGGGTAAAAGGCCATTGAAATACCATTGCAATCGCCAAATAACAGTGCAAGTGCTTAGCAAGTAGTTACTGTAGTGCATTGTGCGATATTAAGTGAAGTGATATCTTTTTGTGTGTGAAATACTGAAACTTGTGACTTGGAAATCATGTCAGCCTTAGCTACATAACAACCATCCCTTTGAGAGGCCTCCAGTCAGTTGAGTGAGGCAAGATGGTCGTCCAGTGTTTACATTCACTGTGATCGTCTGGCTTTCGTTCCAGTTTGTGTTTGAAGGGCCTCTGAAATACCATGTAACCAAATAACAGTGCAAGCCCATAACAAATAGTGCAGTGTGCAATATTAAGTGATACTTTTTTGTGTGGAGTGGTCATCCAGACCCTCCAACTGCCCCTCAGCCTCGGTGGGGACCCTCGGGGACAACTTGTACCAACATAGGACAAACTTCAGGTGGGTGGCAGAGGTTTTTTTGGGCATTTTAGGTTTCACAGTCGAGGTCATCCTCTCCAGCCCCATTGAACCGTTATATCGACCTCGTGGTGTGATAAATGGTTATGCGATAGGTATTCACTTGACTCAACCCTGTCTCACAGCGAGATCAAACTGTAGCTTGTTCTTGTACTGTCGCCAGTCATGACACAACCTTAGGCTTTTTATAGAGACTGTTAATATCTTTGTACTTGAGAAATAGTTTGTCATTGTCTTTTCACAGACTTCTTTCTAACCAGTATAAGCTTTCAGTAAAGCAATTATTGTCTGTGTACTTGAGGAGTGGCTGCAGATGTTTTCAGAACTTGAATAGGTTATTGTTTGCAAACTTTCTTGACATTCAGTAGCTGCTTGGTAATTTCATACCTTAAGACTATATCAATAAGTTTTCATGTTTATTAGAGTAGGCATCACATTCTGTGTTGGTCTACAAAAGGCTAAAAGGACAGCAAATCACTGTCTGTCTCTCCATGACTCCACATGCTTCTCGTAAATACCTTATTGCCACTCTTCTCACTCTTGACATGTGTCATTCCAACAGAGTTCAAGCTTCATGACCATATGTTCTGAGTAGGGATCACAATACTCTCATTTAGGGGAGGCGGTAGCTCGATCGGTAGAGAGTTGGCTTGCAGTCCCGTGGGACCCAGGTTCGAATCCTCGCTGGTGCAGGGAACAGTTTAAGGATTTGAATTTCATTAAATCAGGCTTTACTGATCTACCAGAAGACCCGCCGACATGTCGTAAAAATAACCCCGCTAATACCAATACACCAGTCCTGTATGAGACAGCCCTAGCATGTATTCAATATGGATGGTGGGTGTTAAGCACCGAAGTGGTGACATGTAGAGGTGTATGGTATGTAGGAGGATGACTGGGCTTTGATAGCAGGCTGTAAAAGCCTATGCCCAGAGTCGGACACATAAAAAAAAAAAAAAAAAATGTAACAGTGTCATGATAGAGCCTACGTTGCAGTTGGTCAGATCTGAATATGTCAAATTTTGTTGGTATGAAGTATCATTGCTAAAATGCCTCCTATTTTTTTAAAGTAAAGAATTACTTTTAGTAGTTATTTGGTTATTTACTGTATGATCTGTAAGTTTCTCAACCAAATATTTACTCTTCATAACACAGGTGTGCATGGAGCCAGATATTGGGCGGTTGTATGAATCAGATAAACGCCAATTTGAATGTGTCGCACGATCCTGGACTTGGCGATATGGTATGCATGATGCACTCCGCCCTGAGCCAGCTCCAGCCCAACCAACAGCACTTCCTTCTGTCTCCACATCTGTTCCTCCACTTCCTACTGTCTCACATGGTCGCCCCATCTTGTGTGCATCCTCCGCCCAGGTTTGTGTTTCTTTTACTCGTATGTTGATGGAGGGAGTAACAGTTTTATACTAACAATATGTTCTTAACCTGTGTATGCTAGATTGAAGGTGAGCACTGTATTGAACACAAAAGTTTGCTAATTCCACAGTCAGCAAATTTTTTACCATGTGATCTGCTGTTCAGGTATGCAGTTTGTGATTTAAACTGGATTCTGGTCAAATATATTTCATTTACTGTTAAAACTGGGTAAACCAATTTGCCCAACAGTTACTGAGCCATTACTGTTCACCAACGTGCTTACTGTACTATTCTAGCATTCATTTTGTATTTACCCAGTTAAGATATACAGGAAATTAGCTACGCTCGTGGAGTCCTGTCAAGTCAGATTTTGCTTTGAACTCGCTTAAGTTTTTAGACTGGACAGTCTCTTTGTCCAGGCCATTCAACAGTTCTGTGCATCTGTAAGGAAAACTGTATTTCATTATGTCCTTCAAGCAACTTGGCTTTTTGAGTTGCATTCCATGTCTTCTTGTTACTCTCCCATCCCAGAAAAACAGATCTTCTCTGTCAATTTTTTCTACTTCCATCCTGGCCCTGAACACTGCAATCATGTCACCCCTCTCTCTCCTTTCTTCTAAGGAAGGCAGGTCTAGTTTTTCCAGCCTTTCCGTGTACAACAGGTCTGCCAGGCTAGGGACCATCTTGGTTGCTGTTCTTTGTATTCTCTCGATCTTGTTTATATCTTTCTTTTTATGTGGGGACCACATTACTGCTGCCTATTCCAACCTGGGGTGGATCATGTCCACTATCAATTTTTTTCATCATCTCCTCATCTCTGTAATGAAATGCTACTTTTATGTTAGTCAAAAGATTATGTCTCTCAAACTATCTTGTATGTTTTTCAGGTGACAAATTATCCTGGACCAGCACTTCCAAGTCCTTCTCTTCTCCCACCTTTGTGATTGGTTCATTACCCATCAGATAATTCAGTGATGGTCTCTTGGTACTTTTGCCCATTTCCAATATTTTACATTTCTTTGCGTTGAATTTCATTTCCCACATTCAGCTGCAGGTCCTCCTGCAGCATTTTACCATCTTCTTCAACTTCTACTCTCCTCATGATCTTTGCATTGTCAGCAAACAGACTTGCATAACTGTTCATTCCATCTACCCTATCATTTACGTAAATCAGGAACATTACGGGCGCCAACACCGAGCCCTGTGGGACTCCACATGGTACTTCCCTCCATCCAGACATCCTGTCTTTTATTACTGTCCTTATTTGTCTGTCTCTCAAGAAGTCTCTCATCCAATCTAAGAGGTCCCCCTTCAGTCTGCCTATGTGTTCCAATTTCCACAGTATTCGCATGTGGAGTACTTTGTCGAAGGCTTTCTCCAAATCTAAATACACACAATCCACTCAACTATCTCTCTCCTGTAGCACATCTGTCACCCTTGAGTACAAGCACAACAAGTTGGAAACACACAACCTTCCACTCCTGAATTGAAACTGACTTTCTGCCAAAATATCCATCTCCTCTAGATATTTTATCCATTTGTCTTCCAGGATTCTCTCGCACAGTTTTGCAACCATGCTGGTCAGGGACACTGGTCTGTAATTCAGGAGTTCTTCCTAGTTCCCCCCCTTATAAATTGGTACCATATTGGCCCTTTTCCATTCCTGAGGCACTTTCACTTCTTCCAGAGAACACACAATTAAACCGTGAATCTTATCTACCATTTGTTCTCTGCATTCCTTTGTGTGTGTGTGTGTGTGCATGCATGTGTATGTTATAAATTCAGTTATAAAAGTATATACTTCAGTCTTATTCTAAGTAATTTTGCATACTATAACAATACAGTACTTTCACCTGTAAGACATATTTTCACATCACAATTCAACAGTAATACAAGATGATGATGGTCATGTTCATGATATTAGTATAACAGGAATAGAATATGTACAGTATAGCTATGTGTACTATAAAGTGAAGTAGGCTACAGGTCCAAAATGGCTCAGATCTGGTACTATGTATGTAACTGTGTGAATGCATGTGGATAGAACAAAGCATCTGGCCATGTAAAGGACCATTGTGCATCTTCTTCTACCTTCTCCCTCCTCCCTAACAGCAAATCAGTCTACCACTATAGCTTGTTTAAGTACAGTACAGTACGTGTCTTTATGATTATATTTTTCAGTGTGTTATATTAGCTTTGGTATGTTAAAGACAAATTTGGGGAGGGGAGGGGTAACGATGGAGAAGGTTGGGCCAATATATTTATAGATATATATATATACTTTTATGTTCTTTTATTAGCATAATGCAAAATTTTTATAACACACCACAATGTTGGGACCAAAATATCATGTAATAGGTAAGTACACTAAATCTGAGATACAGAGCTAAATAAGTTTTACAGTAGTTACATGTACTGTGAACTTGCATTTTGCATCACATTTTGGGTCTTGGAACCAGCCACGTGAATGAACCATGAATTTCACCTTTAATTTTTTTTTTTTTCTGAGCTTCCAAATCAAGGCCCCATAGTATCTCCATATATCATGCTTTAGGCCCTCAAGCTTTCTTATATTTATACTTTAACATATTAATATATGAGAGGTGCATTAATACTCTCTAAAAATTACTGAAAATTTCCTTTCTGTGGAACCCAGTCCACGCTTCTATGCTTCTCACCAGTTTCCCTTTTTTATGTATATGTTAATATGTATCTTTATTAATTTTTGTATAGGATAAAATAGGATAAAAATACACACAGCTATTTTTACCTTTTTTATGTAATCAGAATCCAACAGTGCAGCAAGATTGCAACTCAGCAATTACCTGGCTCTACTGTACTTATGCTGTTAAATAATACCATACTTTTTCTATAGAGATACATATGTATCTTATTCTTAGCACACATGGGTGTGGGAAGTAATTCCATCTTGTGCAGTGTTTGTGATAAGTGGGTGCACAAGAGATGTAGTGGTATTAGAGGTAGACTGCGAGATAATGCTGATTTCATGTGTGCGGTGTGTCGGGGAGAGCAGGCGGAGATTGTTAGGCGTGAGAGGGTTGAACTTGCAGGTGAGTCTCTTGAGTGTGTGGAGGAGTTTTGTTATTTGGGAGACATGTTATGTGCCGGAGGTGGGGCTGGAGTTAGCTCGGTTGCTAGAGTGAGAAGTGGTTGGAAGAAGTTCAGGGAGCTGTTGCCTCTCCTGACATTGAGAGGACTCTCCTTACGTGCTAAGGGGTCTTTGTATGCAGCATGTGTTAGGAGTGTGATGCTGTATGGTAGTGAGACCTGGGCAGTAAAGGAAGA
>JAGKTI010005074.1:0-13635 GCA_018397915.1 Birgus latro
TTCTATTTTCAGAACAACAGGTCAAAGTTCAAGGTCAAAGAGTAAAGTCAACTTTAGCCCTTCTGGGATCAAACTTGGACCAAACTTGGAGGGAGGGTTGAGGATTAGGCAAGAATGAAGTGGTTCGAGTCTGAGAACAATTGGTGGAAGGTCAGGGTCACAGGACACAGTTAAAGTTTCAGGTTTTGGCCGATTATATAGGGCGATAGCGTTGCAATTTCTGAATCCTCCTTCTTGCTTTGCCTTTACAGGAAGGACAAGGCAAGTGCAGAATCATCTCTCTCTCTCTCCCCCCCCCCCACACACACACACTGAAGAAATTTATCACAAATTATTAGTAAATCTGTGTCCGTGAAAAGCAGGACGTGGCCAGCATCAGGGTTACATGAGGGGGAACTAGCGAGCAGAACCTTATCTTTGGCATGTAGGTGAGCTGTGGCCGCTGATAAGACTTAAGGTCAGGTGCTTATCTCGACGAAATACCTCAACCAACTCAAACTAACACATGTCGACTCTGAACCAACACTAACATATCTCGAATAACACTACCGTAACTTTTTTTTATCACAAACTGATCTTAATAAACTTATAATAGCTCGATTACTTTATGTGGCCTAACGTATCTGACTTAACTGATCTGAACTAACTCGACTGGATTAGACCGGCTCACTTCTTTGCTGACTCCTAACTGATCTGCGCTAACCCACAATAACTCATCTGATCCGACTCATATAACTCATGTGCACTAATTCATTGAACTAGCCCATGTGCTCCAATAATAATTCATCTGAACTAACTCAGCTACTCTCTGTCCCCTTTAACCAGGCCTAAAACTGCCTTCTCTCCACATTCCATGCTGAGCCGTGACAAAGTATAAAAACTAACGTGTTTATCAAGGGGGAAACAAAAAGCTGGCGAAAGCACATGCGATGGGTGCTACGGGACCGCAGTACAGGCCGTCGTATTCTGCGGCAAACTGGCTACAAACGGACCAAAACCTCCGCCATGTCTGGGTGAACCAACTTTATTTTTTTCGGGATTATTCTTGCTGTTGCTGTCGGACAATTTTGTTAAACTTAGATTTATTTTCTCGAATTCGAGGGGCTAGAGACGATCATTAACTTCTTCCATGCGAGGCATTTCCTATATTTAATAAAAATCGTCTGCACTAGCAAGAAGAAACTGTAAAGGACGCCATAGTTGTGAAGTGTTAGGCCCTTTACACATAGGCGTTCTTTTTGTTCAATAGTAACCGTTACGATTCTCTTAAGCTTGAGATATTTTTTCATTCTGGAAGAGTTAGAACAGCCTTTATTACCCTCTTCATTCGTAAAGTTACTCTCTTACGCCAAGTCGTCGGGTAGTTTCAACAATGCAATAACAAGACACTTCATTAACCTGTGGCGAAACTGTGCATCAGCTGATGCAACAGCTGACATAACATATCAACTAAAAATTTCAAACTGGGCAACTTTGTATTTCATGAGAAAGTGAGTAACATGCCTCCTTATAGCCAAAATGAAAATCACCTAATAGTTGATCAGTCACCTGACGCAACAACTTACTAAAGTAACTCAAATTTCAAACTGAGCAACTTTGTATTTCAAAACAAAATCGCTCAAAGCTCTCCAAGGGCAGATATTTGAACTTTCCTTGAAGGAGAAAAAGTTCCCCAGGTGTACCACTTATAGACCTGTCAGTTTCGCCGCAGGAAAAAATGACGTATTTGGGTTGAGGGGGTGACGAGGCGTGATCAGCAGTAAAGGTCGTATACGCAGGCTGGAGTCACTAAAGTAATTACTTGGCAAGGTTGCGCCGTCTGAAGGCCATGTTACGGTGGCAGCCTTATCGATCATATCATAACAGCTTTATGTTGTTTAAATTAATATCACTTAACATAAAATGAGTTTTACCTTTTCTAGCCTCCTCTCTTTTAAACGCAATGTGTCCAGGCACCTTGAAATGTACGAATTTTGATTCTGGTTGTTTGCTTGTCAGTTATCTTTGGAAAAGATCAAATTAGCGTGTTCTCACCTTTGTGCTTTTTCCTTTTTTTGCGTAAAAATCCAACTTATTACAAAGTAATCCCGATCCGACCTACCTTATTTAACGTAACAGTACCTTAACCTTGGCTAATTGATCTAACCTCCACTGCTGTAATTGGGTTAAGCTGGGTTTGCTCGGGAAACATTTTATTGTACCCTGGCTGAATCTGAACCTCGAGCCTTCCGACTTGCTGTCAGTAAGCCTAAGGCCGCTTTCACACAATCCGATTTTTCGGCGTGGCCGTTCACGGCACGGCGCTGTGAACTGCAGTCAATATTTATATGTAGGCTTTCACAAGGCACGGTCACAGCGAATGCCGTCAAGGCGCCGAATGCACGTATGGCATCGCCTCACTGGGTCTGTCCGGTCCTGCAGCTAGCCGCGCGACCGGACAGACCCAGTCGACTGAACTTTTTTACGTCGCCTTTACCCTTCACGGCAGTCTGACGCGTCTACGCCCCGCTGTTACTCATTCCTGGACTTGATCTTGTTAGTAAACGTGAAAACTGCACTGAAGTGACGTATCTTACATCAGTATGGTAAGTGATGAAATGGACAGATCATCTAATACCTCTCATTGACCAGAAGCCAGTGATATAGCACAAGGACCTAGACAATGCAAAGTTTTACATTTTCATGTCATCACTTCTTAGTTCTTGAGACGGTAAATTTTTAGAAGTAACTTTTTTTCCCAACGCAAAATAGTGTGTTTTAATTAATTTTGACCTTCATTTTGGGGGGAAAATTCCCCTTTTGGAATTTTGAGTGATATTTCCAAAAGTGCTGCAAATGATCCCACTACCTCTTTGTTCGCTGACTGGATGTATCCATCGACTCAGCACGGTCGCCTTCTATATTTTCTGTGAAATAAGACATAAAGGAATTTCAGATGCTGCCTTTTATCCATCGCCTTCCGCTGCAGGATGCACACATAACCAGAGTAGACAGAACCGTGTCTAGGCATGATGTGACCTGCTGCCTTCACAGTAGGGAGCCGTGGCACCTCCGGCACCGCGGCTAGCCACGGTCACGGCGTGAAACCGGATAGCGTGTAAGTGCTCTGACCACACCAACCACCATGCTCAACATAACCTTGCTTGATGGCAGCTTTGCCCACTGGGTGCTTTACAATCACTGGCTATCCCGCTGCCATTTCATGGTTAACCCTTACCTTCCTACAACTCACTCTTGGCAGAATACAGTCGTCCGGGATCAGGGCTGGCATTAGGAGCTGCGGGACCCAAATGGAAACATTTTTGGTGGGGCCCCCAGGTTCACAACCAAGGTCCGTAGAATCATAAAGTCTATCATAGACTTTATATCGCTATGGTAGAATGGAAAGCAATCAAAATGTTTGCTTAAAAATCGCACGTGAGTTAACAGTGGGGAGATTGTTCGGGCACTGACAAACCATCGCCCTCCTCAACTGTCCGAAATAATCCCGAAACTATATACTTAACTGATGGGGACCCACAAATTTCACACGAGAATTTAACATTCGTTTTTTATAGCAATAACTTCTACATGCAACAAAGATCACCATAGTAATGCATAATTCGCTGCTTGGCATGTTCATGGAGGAAGACCTTACAATATACACTCAAATTATAACAGGAGGGGCAAAAACATAAAATCTGACCCGGATTGAAAAGCGTGGCGCTTCTAGCTTCGAGGTTCCGTATGGTCGAAGTAAACAAACTTTCGCACTATCACCCTAGGTCCCATACGTTTCTCAGGAGCTTCACGGTCAGAAGCATAACTCTCCGCCCTACCCTAGCTCCCTTGAGCGGGGCCTAACTGGGAGCAATTGGTCCAATTGGCTTAATGCTGGCCCTGTCCGGGATTGGTTGGGATACAAGTGTCGTGACTCTGAGAGGGGTACTGCTGAGAGTATTAGCACCCTCTGCCTCCTACGTCTCATTTGGCCGAATAAACCTTAAGGTGGCTGTTATTAGATATGTCCTTACCATGAGAGAGCTAAGCACTGCATCACGAAGAACATTATGTCTCTCCTAATCCTAATTTAAACTAACCTGACCTGACCCTGCTGATCCTAATCTAACCTAGCTAATGAGTCTCAGACACAACGCCGTCTAAACTAACTTACCTAACCGATCTACGTTTACCATACTTATTCGAACAATCTAATGCTGTTCAAGCTCAGCCAAGACTATGGCTGCCTGCTGTAACCTACTATAGTGCGTTTGTTCTCACCTGACAAAGGTCCATGTACCCCTTCCAGCTCAGTTGATGGTCATGTGTAGTCAGACCTGAGGGCTGTTTTGACAAGTATCCAAGGACACACATTCCTGCCTCATAACTAAGCTCATCAGATTTCACGCAACCACAACTTAGTATTCAATAAGTGAAAGTGGCCCAGTTCCTACAAGTGACAACAGCCGACCATACACTCTTACGTAAGTCAGTCATATCAAATCACAACACCCACGCCACGGCCCCAACACAATCTTCTGGTTTATCAGGATCCACTCCACCAACATGTAGTACTCTGCAGAGATTGAATGTAGGCAGAGAAGTGCTTGTAAGTGTGATTGTTGTGTTGGAGTGGCTTTGGATGTGTGTGTAGTCTGTGAACCAAACGTAATCGGCCCACGCAAGCCAACTGGGTGCAGGCATACTTTATAGTATGCGACACTGGTTCAGTCACAGCACCCCTTATGTCCGTCAAAGCAGTACTTGGTCGGAAGAACGCTTCCAAAGTTTATCACTCTGGCGGGGAGTGAACCCTCGTCCTTCAGTGTACTGTATGAAAATGCACACTTTAGCACTTTACCACAGAGGCTCTCTGACCAGACATAGTTTCATACTTAACCAGTCACGTCCCGACCGATTTCCAACCTACCATACCGCAAAATCCCGAGCATTTCTGGAAAAATTTCTTATTGGCTCAAACCTTCGCTATTGGTAAGAAACATCGAAAATTCAATGAGAAATCGCAATCCTTTGCTTAAAACTGTTGATATAGGTGTCATGCAACCTTACATTTTCCTTCTTTTTCAGGGTACCTGGCTAAAGAAAACGAACTATGGAAGGGTTAACTAATTCAAGCCACTTTCAATTACGTATTTATTTATGTATTTGGTACGAATTTATGTGTAGTAACAGACTATATTGGTTTTAACACATTTATATAGGCAATAGAAGCATTGTTCAGTCACCAAACACATTCACATATAGCACCTTTCTTTATGACATTACCACCTCATCACTTCTGTTTCTTTCTTGCTCTAGCTTCTTTATTTCTTTGTCCTCCACCTCAGGAATCACTTTCACCGTGAATTTCATCATTGGAGAGACCGTGGAGCAACATACCTTTACTGGCCAGCTTACTGCTAACAGATGAATTGTCCAGTGTGGGAAGGGGAGGGGGGAGGGGGGTTAGATGGGGCCAGGCAGTATCCCCGCTTGACAGCAGGTAGAGGAAGGTCTCCCACATAAGCCTACAAAAAATCACCCATGAAACTTGAAAACTGTGCAAATTATGACCCTTGCAATTGCGTGACGTACCCGTAGGTCGATGGGTGTAGCTGTGATAAAACATTGCGATGTACCCTTACGTCGATGGGACTCGGTGGGTTAAGCGTCGCTCATTTCCAGGGAGCCAGGGCCCGGCTTCACAGACATATTTACGATCACCTTCCTGGGCTATGATGGTAACTATGTTCTTGCAAGAAGGACAAGGAGAGTGAAATACTGTTACCTTCCCATATCTCATATTCTTTCTTCCAAAACAAATCCTTGGCTAAGACTGAGAATTTATCATGTACTCTGTTTCTGCGTGAAGCACAAGGAAGGGAGTGAGCAGAACTTCCAGAGTCACTTGTTCTTCCTGCAAATATAAATGTGAGTTAGGAGAGGAATTCTATCGTAAGTCTGTTCCAGAATCAAGACTGACTCACCATTAACTCCTTGCCACAACTTTTTTTTTTTAAGAACAAGAGACATGGAAATATTCTGCTCTCTCCCTTGTCCTTCCAGAAAAAAAAAAAAAAAAGTTACATCAGGGATTTCATTTTGTGGGGTGGAGGAGGATGAGCTTTGACGCTTTCCTTTGTCCTTTGTGCAAAAACGAATCACAGTTACGACAGGGTATTCATCGTAGATGTGTTTGTGAATTTTTACCTGGTCCAGATTTTATCCTTTTGCATCTTATTTCCCGCAGTACAGTACAATGGCAGGATAAGACTACTGCAGCTTTTGTACAGCATTAAAAGTCCTGTCGCCTCCCCTGTCCCTTTCTCCACAGACTTTAAAAATCAGTGGTGGACCTGCAGCAAATGACGCTTATGACACTGACCTGATGTAAAATAAAGTCATCAGTGTCGATTGCTGAAGATTCACCAAACTGATTTTCAAACTGTATGGAGAGAAAAGCAGGGAGAGGCGACAGGACTTTTGATGCCGATTGCACATCCTTTCCAAAGCACTTCGTCGATATCACCATATTTTAGCGTCAATCTGTTACAGATCAGCATTCAAAATGACGAGAATCCTTTTAAAGCCCATGTTAGTGCAAAAGCAGTAGAGTCATGACTGGCAAAATAAATCATCAAGGTCAAAGTGAGAAAATCCAGCAGCTCTTCTTCTTAGGTTAGAAGTCCAGCAGCTCTGTAGGTACTGTTTTTCTTTCATGTACTGAAGTTACAATTCTTTCATAACTAAGCCTTATTTTAGTATGGTAAAATAAACACAATTTTTTCCCCGGTATGAATGTTTGCATCTTTGTACGTAGAGGTGGGATCACAGCTCTATAATATGGAGTGGCTTTCTCATGGGTAGCACCACTTAGTTTGTGTAACAGCCGCCAGGGGCCCAGGGCGGCGCTGATGTTTATACATCACCGACACCCACGTCTTTTGAAATAAGCCGGTGAATTCGGAAAATATAGTGCCATGGCCCACTGCTTAGCTTACGTAAGCAACAGCGAAACGAAACAGCAAGCTATTACCACTGCGGAGATAGCCACTCCATATTATAGAGCTCAGTGGGTGCGATAAAGAGAAATGGATGGAAAGGAGGTAGGTGCTAAATCTTACCTCTTTGTCACAAAACAATAGTGGTGGACAGCCTTAATAACGCATGTGCATTCGATTGGCAGATACCTTTTTATTGTTTATTTTTATTTTCCTTTTTTTCTTTTAATGGTGCTGCCACGTGGAGCGAACAGAAAGAGAACAAAGTCAGGAGAGGGATTTGATGGAAGACCAGTAAGCTAATGTTTTAAAAGTTGGAGAGAAATGCAACTTCTACACTGTCTGTGCACAATTCGTTTTACTTACAGATAGAGATGTTCAGCAGAGGGGTGAAGTCCTGAGTTACACTGATACTCCTCCGTAGCGTGTTTATAGACGTAACGGTAATCCAGCTGGTTTCACTTTATTACGGTGTGAACAGTGTGAAGTTTACAGACTTTCACAGAGCCCTATTATCACAACACTTCAATTCAGATAGTTTCACAGACATCAAATGTTCATGGATGTGTTACAGTTTCACGGGATTGCATTTATCTGGGGATTTACGGAATTGTACTGTACAGATTTCAGTTGCCAGGTACAATGAATTTCAATGTCACAGGATATCAAATAGTTCCACTGATGGCTTGGTGACGTTCGTGAGATGTCTCAATTTCACAGGGTATTACAGTCACGGTTTTAAGGATTCACAACTAACAGTTAAAAAGAGATTCAACAAGTTTCATTGAGGTTTTGTGGAAATTCACACACAACTGGTCGAGACGGACGCGGCGAGTTACTGGTTTTCGTGGATGTAAACAAAGACTTATTCGTTCACAAGGTTTCTGCTGGTTTCACACTGCTTCTGCTGGAATTGCAGTACTACAAAATTTTCCATAGGGTTCCTCTAATCTTCACACAGTTCCTCAAAGCTCCACAGAGTCTGAAAAGACGAGAGACAGAAATGCGGAGAGTTATCAGCGAGAGTGACGGGCAGGTGACTTAAGTGGCTCTAACTTTGGAGCATGACTGGGACTTAACCCTTATCTGGCCGTATCATCCACATTGCCCCAGATAACACTGTGCTGGAGAGTGGACGCAAACAACACGGAAATCTGATTAAACAGAGTGGAAAGTTCAGTAACTTTAGAGGAGAAAAGAGCCAGAAGCATACCTTTACTGGTGCCCACGAAGCACATTTGAATTTGGTTGGAAAGAAACAGCGTGCAGCCTTAACTGATGAGAGGAAAGCACACAGAGCATTCCCCGAAAGAACGACAGGCAGCTTTCGGTTTATAGCCAAGTCCCTATTTTCGATTCTTACTAATCAATAAAGAGGCAATATTTTCTTACCGTAAGTAGCCAAGTTTTCCCTTCATAGGATGATCGTTCGCATTTACTGAATCCCACTCTATACCTAACCGTAACAGACTAACCTATAACCTTAACAGATTAACTCAGCCTTAACACAGCCTAATCTAGACCTCCATGAAAAAAAGGGGTTTACAAGCAGACAACAGAAATAAAATTTGCAGTGTGACCTGCACCACCTATTTACTGAAAACCCTTAATTTATGATGCTTTGAAAAATAATGTAACCGATGACAGAGCCGGTGTGACGTCACGTAACCATGACAACCATGTGAAGGTTCTAAACAAACTGCAGATGCTGTTTGTCCAATAACAGCAAAACAAAAATGGTGTACAGATGTGTTACAGGCTGTAATAACCAATCAGGAACTCTGAAGCGAGTTTGTTTCACTCCCAAGGGGATGGAAAGGAAATAAAACGCGAGGAAAGCTATTAAGTAGAGCCCACAAATCTCAAATTTGATGTCACAAGTGAGCAGCTGCCATTTTAGTTATGAAAAAAACAATTTGAAAGATATACTGATGATTTTTTTTTTTTCGCTGTTGATGAAATTAAGAAAGCAAAAAGACAACTTGTACTTGATGCGGAAAGGTGTAGAATCCAGGAGTAAACCAGTTCTAGCGATGTCCGACTTATCAACTCTGCTTGAATCAGAAAATATTATCCTCCAGGCAGTTACAGAATGCTAAAAGGGAACTTAGGTTTTACAAAACTGGAATAAAATATGAAGGTCAGCAGTATTCTGCCAAATTCATGACATGATGCTATAAAGACTGTCTGGGGATTTACATCCATTTTTATACATATATGTACAGATATTTCAGGTTCAGTAAACTACTTTGCAGAATGAAAGTTGAATCAGTCACTTTAGCGGAATTAATTTTTGTAACACTAATGAAGATCCACCGGAATTAAATTTATCTTCACTTGGCCAAACACTTTCGCTGTACATGTACTCTACTTCAAAATCTGTTGTATGAAGACTGTGAGGGTAATTTCTACAAGAGAATAACCAAGCACCTCTTTCAGGACTGTGTGTAACTTTGGAAATTCCAGAATGGTTTTAGACTGCACAGGCAGTGAAATTGCTATTCCGTCAAAAGTGTCTGATTAAAAGACAGACAAATTCAGCAGATATTAAGAACAATGATTGCATTCAAAGTTCTTGGTATGAGTTGCACCAAATGCTGTATTCAGCTATGTTAGTCCCTAGCACTGTACTTGCATCAACATCTAGAAGTGTTGTGGAAAGATCAGAATTATGTCATCTTTCTTTGTTGGTGATTTCATTTTCAGCTGATAATGGGATTTTTATTCAATACAAAGCAGTGAAGTAATCTCTGACAATGTTTCATTCTCAGTAAAGTTTACAGTCACTCCCCGTGAAATAAAACTTACAAAGAATATGCAACGTGCAGAAAACACTGGAAGGGAAAATACGTGCTTGAAGGGCTAAAGGCAGTGAAGCGTATACCAGCATGTCTCAGTTACTATGCAGAACTCCAGATAAAACTGCATGTAAGAAAGTTTAATGCCTTTTCGGGTAAAATAGCTTACTAACGGCTTGACTAACGTTATCACTCATCTAGTATAGATTACCACTAGATGTAACCTAACCAAATGATAACTTTACTCGAATAAACTGGACTATCACTGAATCTGATCAAACCAAATAAAATTTTGATCTGATTAATGCAGACTGCCATGCCATTCGAGAATGCTGATTTTTTCAGGGAAGCTACTTGGAAGCGTGCTAAGTCGAATCCACAAACATTCTAAACATTCCACATGAGTTAGCCGTGTGGGACGAAAATCCAAAATGGCCGTTTATATAACTTTGGAACCAGAAGTCACAGATGGTCAAGTAAAACCTCATTTTAAGGGTTTTGGGGTGTAAGAAAACCATTTTTACCAATATTTCAATGATTCACTGACGTATGTTCAAAATATCATCAAAGTAATGTACTGTTTTAAACAAAACGGTAAATTCAGAACATCTAAAGTCAACAACCAACACTAACTTTTGCCAGCAGCAGTTATTGAACTGCTTCAAAATAAAACATTTTTTAGTATTATAACTAGTTATGGTCACAGTTATAGCATGGGGACTCAGTATCTTCTCTATCAGGTGGGCATGAATTAGCACAAGATTGGCCAGTACACTAGGAACACATACTGTAGGTGTAGAGTCTTGCATTCCGACATTTGCATCTCTTGCCACACGTTTGTTCACACGCACATTACACAGTGAGAAGAACATGCTCTGTTGCTACTAGTCTGTCAGTCAAAATGGCATTGATCATTCCACCTTGAAGCTCCCAACCCCACTCACTAGGATTTAGATCCTGAACATTGCCCAACCACTCCTGAACCGCGAAGTAGACTCGATAAGAGTGGTACTTTGCAGCTGAGGAGTGGGAAGTAGGCTCTGAAGTTGGAAGCTGTTGGATGCTTTACTCATCCTCTGCATGTACTGCACAAATCTCAGCTTATCAAGTGTTGTACGTGTCGGATTGGCATTATATAACTTTGGTAAGAATATTTCCCCACTGTGACTACTTCTTCATGGCTGACATCACTCTTCTCAAACACATCCAACGTCCTCCAATCCTCGCTTTCCAAGACTGTCATGGCCTTGTTTCTGCCAATGCCATATAAGGCAGAGACTGTGTCACATCCGGTGATGCCGTGTGCTGTCAATATGTGTTGTCGGGTGTGTGGATGCATTGACTGCTGGATGCAATGTATGCTATAAACAAAGTCTCTTGTATACTGCATGTAGATATTGTCTGTTGTGTCCCTATCAACCATGACAAACAGATCTGAATCCTTTGCCACAAGTACAACAGGTCGTGCAATATTCCCAGCAAATGCCAATGCTGTGCTACTTATTAAGTAGTCAGCATCAGCCTGACTTTGACAGCAAGCAACGCCTTCAGATGTGAGCCGGTCCTTCAGCCTACTGATTAACCGTGACTTGTTCTTACGATTTGCTGAAATGGAGCATTGATTGCCCGTGACTGATGTGTTGGAATCAAACACTATGTCTGCAGAGACATTTGGATCAGTGCGGCGGTTCTGTTCAGCTACCTTGGTTGACAGGGTAAGATTCGTGTAGCCGTCACAGCAGACAGTGCATTCTTTGCCATAGTTATTGATAACGTGATTCACCTAACTGTCATAGACATCACCATGCGTGCAGTCCACAGGCCATGTCACATTTTGCGGCAAATGTCCTCCATCCACCACATAGTATGGGTTCTTAAGAGCTTCACTGGATATTGGGACTACTGGAGCTTTCAACAACTTGGCAAGACCACTTTTGTTGTTTTGCGCATTGTACCCTTGTCAAACAGTGCTGGTGGTTGTTTGCTAAACTCATGTTTAAGGTGATTCTCCATATCTGATCGGTTCTTTATCCCACATGTGACCTGTTACTTTGTAATTCTTCCTCAGTATCCTCTCACCTTCATCACCATATACACATTTCTAATGTGTATATGGTGTTTTTTCCATTGTCACATGTCATTATCATGCTATCTCTGTAGTGCTCTTGTAACATTTCTTTCAAGCACTTGGTAGTGTACCATTCACCATAATCAGAGTACTTTCTTATCAGTGACTCTAGTTCTGTGATGGAGAACCTATGTTCATTACTTTTATCTATGTGCTCACAGTTTCAGGAACGCTGCTGTTTTCTGGTGTCGACTGACCCAGAAGACCTCCCCCTTGGTTTTCTCTGAAGCCCTAGCCCATCATGAAAACCGATTTGACTGTCATGATCGTACCAGGCCTCAAGTGCCACAAAATCACCGACATTTTGAATGGGTGTACATACAGACTCTCCGCAGTTATCACCTCGCTCCATCGCCTTGGATGCAACAGATGATCATAGTTCAGATGTTGCTGCTTCATGAGTCGTCTCACGTTGGTCCTTTGGTTGTTTAGCGATCTTACTATAGTCAACATATTTCCCACAGTACAGACAGTCTTGTTTTATATGAAAGAGAGTGGCCTGTGAACAGCAGGTGATTTTCTTGTCTCTCCGATTCTTCTGACTCCCTTTTTGTTTTTTTTTGATGTATGATGGCATGATGTAATGTTCTTTGCACAATTTATGAGCCGGAACTGGCAACACTTTGGATAATAGCTTTTCATCAAGTCCATCCCTCAGATCAGTACTAATGTTCAATATGCTATGTAGGCCTCTTTCTGGGACGGTACTTCGGTCAGAGGTGATTGTCTTACCACAACAATCACAAATACCACACTATTCTTGTGCTGCCATCTTGTTCCATTCACATTGTCTTCTATCCATCTATGTGTAATTTTGCCTCTACATTTCAATCTGTATACAACCTGAGAAATATAAACATCTGTTAATACTGATTTCCGATTTTTTGCATTTGGCGCACGTTCCCAGTGTATATCAGTGGCACAGAATTCTTAGCATAATATCAGAAATGGATTTATCACATGACCAAGTGTGAATTTTAGTCACAGCTCTATACGCGCCTTATGCCGATGGTGGCCATCTTGAATCTTTTGTTCGCACGTTTAGCTTAAGTGGAATTTTTAGAATGTTGGCTTTGACTTGGGAAGTTTCTATGTAGCTTTCCTAAATTAAACAGATTTCTTGATTTTTTTCCCAGCCTGGGCTATCATGCAATGCCGATTCTGCTTCACGAGCTTATTGTTTTTCCTGGAGATGTGTGAGATGGCAGACTGCGATAGAACTTACGATATATTTATTAGTAAAATTTTCGTCAGGGTTCAGCACGACTGTATTCAAGAGTAGCTGTGAAAGGGTAAACTATGACCTTAACCCCCTCCATTTTGAAAAAAATCTCTCCCAAGCTGAATAAAATAGTTTTATGACAGCAAGAAAAAAATTTAATTGTAGAGATTAAGCATTTGACATTATAACACAACAGACGAAATATGAACTAGGCCCTTAATGCACACATGAATTAAGCTGGTTCGATTTTTAAATTGCATAAGTAAGAGCTCTATATATTATTCTGGAATTTTTTTTTAGAGATGCACTGCACAGCTAGATCAGCTATTCCATGATGACAAAAAGCTCCGTTGTGCTCGTTCAAAAATCCATCGGTTCCAGCTGTTCCGATACTCCCCCCCCCTCTCTCTCTCTTTTCTACTGAGTGTAGATAATACCTCGCTAAGGTAGGTTGCCATAGCCTGTCTGAATACTCAAAATTACGGACGCCTACGCTGAAGTCCATGC
>JAGKTI010005074.1:28653-46942 GCA_018397915.1 Birgus latro
GGGGGGGGGGTTGGGGGAGTTGGTGTCGTCTGCCCCGCTCGCCGTGTGGTTGGCGGCTCCAACCCCTAACTCCTGTATTTCAAAGAGTAAGTGAAGAAATAAGGAAAGATAACTAAGTGAAGAAATAGGGAAACGAAGGGCCATACAATGGGTACGGAATCTCTAACATTCTAGTGAAGAAATGCCATAACACAGGAAGGAATTAAGTCTGGGAGAAGAGTAGTGCTTGTCTACGGCACTGAGGGCGAGAATAACCAGGGGACACAGGTAAATCAAGAACGGAAGTGAACAGGGAAGACAGAGGGAGTAGAGATCATGGGGGAGGGCGGTAGCTGGATAGAGGAATGGAGAGAAACAGAAAACTGGGGGAGGAGGAGGCTAAGGAGTGGAAGGAGGAATGAGAGGAGATTCAGGAAAAGTAGGAGGAATGGGAGTAAGAGAAAGTGGAGAAGGGGGGGGGATATTTCGGCAGTGACAAGGGTAGGCAAAGAGGAGGTACCGTGAAGGTAGTTAAGGATACTCTGAAAGGACTCTGCCTCCACAGAAGACGTATGCTGAGTGGGGAATGGTGATAGAGCACTGTGGTGTTGTCGTTTAGATGAGAGGGGAGCGTTGGGTAGGCTGGGGAGTAAAATGAAATGGGAAGGGAGATCAGAAATATGGGACAGAGAAGACACAATGGTACGCTTGTGTTTGCTAGCAAAGTGAGAAATAGATGAGAAGGGTGAAGACTGGGAGCATACTGAGAGACAGAGAGAGAGGGAGCAGAATTTATCATAAAAGAAAAAGAGGAACAGGAATCAGGGAGACAAGAGCAGCAAAATAATTGGAGATAGGTACCGAAGCGAAGACACTGGAAGGGTCGGAGACCTGTAACATAGTTGTTGGGGCCATGCGTGCATAGATAGATGCCAGGAGAGTGACCTAAGTGATGTGCTTGGTTTCCAAGAGTAAGACCAGTTCTCCATTGACTACAAGATATTTCCACTTCAAAAATGCAGACAGGGCACTTTCTGTAGGAGGCTGCATGGTGGCCTCCACAGTTCGGACATTACAGGAAGCTGGAAGTGTCCTGCTTGAGCACAGCTGGGGCAGACATTCTGTGACCGGCAGTATTTGGCTGGATGACCAAAACGCCAACAGGAAGTGCACTGACAAGGGGGAGGAACATCCTTAACAGGAAGGACAATGACCTCAGTGATGACAAAAGGGGTACGATCATGGGAGTCAAATACTATTTTGTCACCATTAGCTAGGTGCTGGCGGCATCCAAAGGGAGGGATAGTATAATAATTATTGTACTGATGGAAAAAATAAAAACCACATACAAATAAGTGACCAGTACATAAAAATTTAAGGGTTTACGAATATATGAAATATCTGAGGACCTCATATAAAAGGGTGTCCACACTCTAACTTGAAGATGGGTACATGATTTACATTGTGGTGCTGACCCTTCAATTTACTGATCTCTAAATTCTTGGCTTCCGAAAATTTCATCTGTGTTTTCTTGGAAGGAGATTAGGGTCATGCAGGAGGTCGACGAAACACCTGTCTGTAGATGTTGGTCCTTTATTTATGTACTGCTTCTCCATACATACTAGATGACAACAGGGAGATTGGACTTGTTCCATGTCTGGGCAAGACTTGAAAAATACCTGAAAACCAGACAATGGCCATGCTGGACCCATTGTCAGAAGTAAAATACTCTGCCAGAACTTGTTTGAAGTCCACACCCAGACTTATATTTCAGACTTGCACCAAGACTCACCCTTAGACTCTCACCTCTGAAAGTGTTAGAACTTCCAAGTAGTTTCAAGCAAAGTAATAAGATAAAAGGATTATACTTTAATGTGGGGAAAAATTTTTCATAGGAATCTTTCAAGGAATTAGATAATGCAGCTGCCCTTTGACCACTCTAACCATTAGTTGTTAGGGTGATACTGCACAGGATAAAAATTCATCACCTTACTTCATAATCACAATACGGTTTTTAGTATCACGGTGGTGTACGTGACTGGCTGGCCATATCCCAGGGTGTCAAACTGCTGATAACAGCTGTTTCTGCCCCTCACACAGCTGCTCTGTACTCTTTTCATTTCTCACAATTTCCAAGGCAGATATCACTTTCAAAACATTACTAACATAGGCACAATACAATAAAAATACCTTGTAGGGGAATAGAAGTCTGTGCATTACCCATAATGGGGCTAGCGTAACTCCAGGCAGGAGGCCGTGATCCTGCTCCCGCGAAATCAAAAGAGAGAAAGACCAAGCATCTTGTCTCCCCTCACACCAAGCATTCGTCCTCCCCTTGTGGATCCTTATGATAAAAAACTTTTAAACTACCTGAATTGCATGTTGGGTGAAATAAATGTTTCCCTTGAATATAGAAGAAAACGGGCATTGTGAACTAGGATATGATAGAATATCTATGTACTATATGAACTGACCAGGACCGCCCTTTGCGAGTCTCTCTCAGTGGATCAGATCTTCGATTATCAAGATCATTACAATGGGGCCAACTTCTCTGACGTCACGGACTCCCTTTACCGTCTCCACGTACGCCGTCAGCAGTTTCACGACCGCCACGCTGACAGTCTGCTACTCACGAGCGAGAGTCACGCCGACGACGTAGCCATTCTAGACTACCTCGTCCGTGCTATACTACAACATCACAACGTCAACACTAGCTCCAGCTAGTTCACCTGCTTTCCACCTGCAGTTTTTTTCCCTGGTGGGCCCACAGGCCCGCTTCCACTCTGATTTTGTCAGGAGGGAAAATCTACAACAACAACAACAACGCCCTTAGCCAGAATTCTCCCCGGAATCACCACCACCATGCGCGCCAGAAGGATAACCTCGATCCCCTCTTTCAGACGACACCGCTGCGTCCGGAACACGCATCACCTGCTACAAATCCTCCAGCAGACGCACTGGCCTTCCACCCTCCGCATCGCCTACGCCCTCCACCTGCAGCCCAACACTATCACCCATTACTGGACCACCTTCCTGTGCCTCCACACTCCCTTCCACCAAACGCACAACGCCAACGTGTATCACCTCCAGTTACGGGGTCACGACTCCTTCACGGGGGAGAGTGGTGGAGTACATGAGTTAGGGGTAAGGGCTGCAGACGACACGGACGCCGGTGCAGACGACACCAACACCCCCAGCCCCCCAAGGAATACCGGGGGTCCGCCGCTGACACTAAGTGGCTCGGGACAGGAACGGCACACCTGTATCCCTCCTCGATGCCCTTCAACTCCCAGCCAACGTCCCAGGAAGGTAGCAGTCGCCGGTGCCTAGTCTCTGGCCGAAATTCCGCTCGCCAGGTAAGGGGTGGAGTTGTTTCGACAACTCCACGCAACGCCGCGGTACCGGCCATAGTCCATTCCGGGAATGGGGCAGAACCGGCCACGGTCCGTTCCCCAGTTGTATCCCCGTTGCGGGGCCACGACACGGGCCACAAGCCGTGTCGGTCGGGCAGGACAGGCCACCAGTCGTCCACTACCTGCAGTCGTTCCCCCCAGAGTAGCGCCGCAGCACAGCACAGGCCACAAGCCGTGCTGGGTATGAGGCAGTTTCGGCCATCGTCCGTCCCTCTGCTACTAGTGCTCCCTGCTCTACTGTACAGGCCACTAGCCGTACCAGAGTTATAGTCCCCTGTAGGACCACAACGTTGGCCACTAGCCGCGTTGAGCCAGGGGCAGAGCAGGGCATAGTCCACTCTTCTCCTACAAGAGATTCTTACTCCCCTTACAGAGACAGGATAGAGCGAGCTGTGTCTTGCGCTAGCCCTGAGTTCCAACGGGGCACAGGAACCACCATGCCGGCCACTAGCCATACGGGGGAGGCAGAGTTGGCAACAGTCCACTCCTCACCCTCTGTCCCCAGGATATCTCCCAACGGGAAAGTCCCTTGCCTGGCCCACCCTGTTTCATGTGGCCGGGCGGGACGCACCCCCTTCCCTGCAGAGGGAGCAACTGGGGAAGTCTCTTTCCCGGAGCCTTGGCGAGGCCTTACCCGAGGCCTTAGTTCCCTTCATCTCCGCCAGTGTGAGCAGCAGTCGAGGCGAAGCTCGAGCAGACGTAGCAGCTGGTGTCGGGCCCTGTTGACGACTCCCCCAGCCCGAGGTTCCTGTGAGGCGGCCCTGACGGTGACGTCGCCCTCCAGCCATTGCCGCAGTCCAGTCACCCCGGGTTCCAGTACCCTGGGTCCTCAGACACCCCGGGAGCCGTCCCGAACACCAGGGCGCAACTTACCTGCTGGTGGGACCTCTCTGGGCCTGTCACAGACCCGGCATCAGGCCCGCCTCCTGGCTCTCTTCAGACCGAGCCCCTAGCCCCGCACCTACGCGTGGGGCCCTGTGAAGGCGTGTCTCTCTGTCCACCCTCCTGACGGAGGGATCAACCTTCGGCCCACCAGTGATAGTGAAGCAGACGGACTTTACCAGTGTGCGCCTCTTAGACCCAGATATATGTATATGGTCGTATGTGTAATGCGAGTGATTCCTTACAGTGTGCTCTCGTGATTAAGTGACCAGAAAAGCCCAGAGTGTAAGATTGGTCAAGCCCACTAGTGATCCTGGTCTATGGTATATCACGAACGGAGTCCTATGTGCCCCCGCTTGTGTAATGTCACTCACTCCCCCCCCAGTGAATGAAACACCATGGTGACCAAACAGGAAAACTATATTGTATCGATCATGCCATCCCCTTGGTTATTAATTCTCTCCCTCCCCAGTGTAAAGGCACACCAGTGTTCGTGAAGCTACCCACACCGTGACCTTTGGAAACGACACCCACAAAGTGATCGTGCCACCCCTTGTTTATTAATCCTCCCCCTCCCCAGTGTACAGGCACGTTAGTCACTGGTGTCTATCCATCTCCGAGTGTTTCTCTAAAATACCGCAGTCCCCACTCCCTCTCAGTGCGCGACAGCGCTTCCGGTTTCTCCTGTGATAGACCGCCAACTGGATTTGTATCTATCGACATAGTGTTAACATAACTGAACCCTTGTATCAGTGCTGTACTATACTGGGAAATTGTAACAAGTGTATTTCTGTGTCCAAAGTATAAGTGTAATAGAAGCACCGTAAATACTGGGTGTATTCTACCATACTTTCCCTAAGCCGGTATAGAGGCAGATTGTAATTCTGTAAAACCTTGTACTAACCCATCTCCAGCCAACCCAGAATCTATTGTATCTAGTGTTGTAATATTTGTCTCTGGGAAGATATTTGTAATACATGTGTGTAACAGTTCACTGCCTTGTTTTTGTGCCCGGTCCTTTCCTTAGAAATGCCGACCTGGTCTTGACTAAGAACCCGCTGTGAGTCTGCGTATTTGATGGGACGAGAAGTCACCCCTCAGAAATGCGACAGGTAGTAAGTTCACCTCAACACCTACGTGTACAAGGGACGAGTAGTCGGCCCTCAAATACGTGGCATAACACTGGTGGCTAGCAGTGGGAAAAAGGACTGGGAAAATGGCAGCCACAACACATGTACCCCTACCAAAATTCGACCCAGAACAATGGGACATCACTACATACTTAGATATGGTCAAGCAATTACTTGACATCGGGTTTGATAATGACGGACAGAAAATAGCTGTCACTCTACCGCACCTGGGAAAGGCGGTCTCTAGTGCAGCACCAAAAATAGTCCCAGATATCACATGGGCCAGATTTGTAAAAATAGTAACAGAGGCCATTACCCCTTCTTTAGGGAAAGTTGTTGCAATGTCACAACCCGATGCCCTGAAATATGGCGGTGATTTGGACAACACATTGATCCAAGCTCGGCGACTCATCACCGCCGCGTACCCGGATGCTGAAATAGATACCCGGGACGAACATGTACTCCACAGTGTCCTGAGAATCCTTCTGGGCACAGTGAAAGAGCATTTCATTTTCCATGACCCGTCAGGAGACTTGGACCGTGACCTTCAGCTCATCAGACACCTCTTAGCAGCCCGCTCCACCTCACAGCAAATCAGCACAGTCACTAACTGCCCCACACAGGCAACGGCGCCCCCCACCCACACAAACCCTCCAGCAATGTCACGAATTTTCTACATCGTAACGTTATGTTAAGTAAATCGTGACATCGAGTGATTTTGCGGGAGGAACGAATTATTATGAAATGTACAATGTGTTCCTCTGAGCGATAATTTTTGAATTGTCGGTTCTCCTCTGAGCCGTTATACGCCGCCGCGCCCTTTCCCAAGCTTCTCGCGCCGTTGATTCAAATGAGAGCTCAGTCTGTCTGTAGACACGGTCCACGCGGTACGCCTCGCAAAAAGGCTCGAGTGATTTTCTTAGCGATTTCAGATCTCAGCTTGTGTTGCCGTGTATCGTCGTAGCACCCACCTTGGTGATCGTCGCAGCAGCTCGGTTTCATCCATACCAATTAGTATTTTCTTGTTTTCCTAGGCTTAAGCTTTGAGATATTTAGCTGTTTGTCTGAGTGAGTGAGTGCATTCCCCTTCCTTGATTTGAATTGGAGTCATGTAACGTAAATTTATTTGCTTGTATTTAATAAATTTACAGTTCGTTTTCTTGAGCTTTGTTAAATGTAACAGTCGTGTTTAATTTTCCCACTTATTTAATATAGTTTTGCTACTCCTCATTAGCACAACTCTTTGTATTAAATCACGACTGGTGCTTAGGCCAGCTTTTGGCATTAATCCTTAAATCCGTTGTGCTAGCTAGGAGTTTGGCTCAGCCAAGATCCTGTTTATCTTTATTATTATCATTTTTGATTGTTAAGGGGAGAAACTAACTTTCTTAGAGGCCAACGGTACAATATTACAGCCTAATTGAGCGTCTAGTCTCTGCTGTGTACCGTTGAGAAAGTCTATAAATTCTCGACTCTAGAGAATTGGCGAAGTGAGCCAGCATAAAGTGAAATCGCTGCTCGATTTCACGAGTCTGTTCTCTCTCAGTAAATGACTCGATAGTCATTCTTAGCACACAGCTATACATTGTATACTCGAGTTATACAATATCATTATCCCTTTGAAAACATAAATTTCCCCTGACAAGCAACACCCACCATTCCCAGGGCTCACCCTTTAAATATTATCACCATCGACCCTTGGGAATTTCCTGCTTGCAGCCACAGATGCCCTATATATGACATCCGTAGGCAGCTACAAGCTGCCCAGCGCAGGACCACCACAAACAAGCGCCTACCCCTTACCTCATTACATGACAAAGGGGCACACGCCGATTGCTCACAGTCTGGGGGAAGCAGAGCCCAACACAGAAGGCACTCAGGAGGCAGAACTCGGCGGAGAAGACGTCCTAAACCGCCCCCACACCTCTCCACATCGGCGGGGGCCATCTCATATCACCCCCCACCCTACAACCAAAGGAGAATTAATGAAGTAATCCGGAGACATCCCCAGTCGTCTCCGGAACCCTCTCAGCCACACCATGCTCATCTACTTCTTCCCTCTTCTCACTCTTCTCCCACTCTATTTTCCACCTTACAACCTCCTCCTCCTAACTCCCCTTTTTCTCCACACACCACTTTCCCCGCTACCATTGCCTTCTCCCTTCCTCGCTCCTCCTCGTTACTGTCTCCCACCTATCACCACTCTATCATGCCCTCTCGCTCCCCTACCCCACCTGACACCGCACCTTTCACCACTAAACCAACTTCATGACCCCAGATACACGCCCGACACACCACCACCCACCGCACCACCAGCAGCCATTCCACACCTCGCAACTGATTCACACAACTCATACCTTTCACCCTTCCCTAACCCATCTTATTTCTCATCCACTTCTCCCTTCTTACCTTCCTTCCGTCCCTCACCTCCGACCTCACCTCCACTGACACCACCTGATCCACCTCCTCCTACCATGCCGCCACCGCAAGCCGAGCCACCCAGCCGAAAGACTCCCAACCAAACCACAAACCTCTCGCCGCATCCCCGCCAACACACACCACCTCCGGCCTCCCATGCCCCACCAGCGGCATCCTCCTCACTTCCAGCAACCACGCGACGTCTCCAGTCGCCAACAACACCAGCCTCCACCACTACAACAACCCGAGTCGGCCACTTCGCTCGTTCACCAACAAAATATTCAACTGCACCCCCACCTACACCCCCGCCATCACCCACACCACACAAACCGCCCACCCCACCCCCGGCAATGGATCAACAATCACCACCAGACCTCCTTTACTTCCCCGCCTCCTCACTCCCCTCAGCCACCTCGCCCTTAAGGCCGGTTCACACGAGCAAAATCGCGGCAGTTTTTTTCGCCGATTTGCAGGAAAAAAATGCCGATTTCTGGATTTCTTCCGGAAAGGTGTTCACACGTACGGGGACTGCAGTGGCTGGTTCTCGGCGACAGTTTACAAACAAAGACGGACCGCCGTACTCGCACCCGGCGTGCAGCTCTTGCACTTGCACTTTGTTTAATTCAAGATGAGCCATCACGGATCTGGACTCGACCGTGGCTGTCCAGAAGAAAACAAGAGAGTGTTTATTACAGGCTGGTGAGGGAGCTCAGCTTGGAAGATCCCCAAACTTTAAATGAGTGGATCCGTCTTAACACGCAAGATGTAGGCACGTTCCCAGAGCGTGGCCTTGTTCGGTGCTTCCTTTTAAATCGGCCTGGCAACTTTCTCCCGATTCCTGCAAAAAAAGACCGACACATCGGTCTCTCCATACCGGCAAGAAAAGTCGCCGGAATTTCTACCGGTAAGCAAATTCCGGCAAAAAACGACCGTGATTTTGCTCATGTGAACCGGGCTATACCCTTGCCAGCACACGTCTCTCCACCGGAGGCGCCGCTCACCACCATGCCACCAACCGAGCCGCGCAGCCCTGCAACGCCTAGATCACTGCCAAGCCATCCACACGAACACACACAACACACCTCCGCACTCACCGCCACTCCAGTCACCACACAGATCCAGCATGTCCCCTGGGTTCCGCCCCACAGACAACCATCCGCCGCCACCCGCACCTCACAACCACAAACCCCGCCCACTCTCGCTCCCACATCCCACTCCCCCTCCCCACCAACAACGCGTCTAACCACCACAACCACCCGTTCCGGGCGCATATCACGCCCACCATCCCGATACATTTCCACGTCCATGCCAACCCCTTCCCCCTCCATCAGCAATCTGCCCACTTAACACCTCTCCTATAGCCTTTCCCCTCCACCAATCCAGGTGGAAAATTCCACTCCGCTGCCATCCCAGGGGAACACCCGCTCCACTACCACCCGGACATCCTCGCCTGCCACTGGCCAGCATTCTCCACCGCACCACCAACACCGCCACTATTTACGTCCAGAGAGTGACCTGAATCCAATCGCAGGGTCGACACCATTGCATCCGGAGCACGCATCACCTGCTACAATTCCTCCAGCAGACGCGCCGCCATTCCACCCTCCGCGTCGCATATGCCCACCACTTGCAGCCCAACACTACCATCAACCACTGAACCACCTTCCTGCACCACCTCACTCCCTTCCACCAAACTCACAGCACCAACCTGTACCACCTCCAGTCACGGGGTCGTGGCTTTTTCACGGGAGAGAGTGATGAAATGCATGTTGGGTGAAATAAATGTTTCCCTTGTATATAGAAGAAAACGGGCGTTGCGAACTAGGCTATGATAGAAAAGCTATATTGGTGGACTGTACTATATGAACCAACCTGAGCCGCCCTTAGCCAGCATTTTCCCCAGAATCACCACCACCACGCGTGCCCGAAGGATAACCTGGATCCCATCTCTCTCGGACGACACCACCGCATCCGGAACACGCATCACCTGCTACAAATCCTCCAGCAGACGCGCTGCCCTTCCAGCATCCGCGTCGCCTACGCCCACCACCTGCAGCCCAACACTACCACCCATTACTGGACCACCTTCCTGTGCCCCCTCACGCCCTTCCACCAAACGCCAACGTGTATCACCTCCAGTTACGGGGTCACGACTCCTTCACGGGGGAGAGTGGTGGAGTACATGAGTCAGGGGTAAGGGCTGCAGACGACACGGACGCCGGTGCAGACGACACCAACACCCCCAGCCCCCCAAGGACTACCGGGGGTCCGCCGCTGACACTGAGTGGCTCGGGACAGGAACGGCGCACCTGTATCCCTCCCCGACGCCCCTCTTACTCCCAGCCGACGTCCCGAGAAGGTAGCAGTCGCCGGTGCATAGTCCATATCGGGAAAGGGGCAGAACCAGCATCCCCGCTTCAGGGCCACGACACGGGCCACAAGCCAAGTCGGTCAGGCAGGACAGGCCACCAGTCGTCCATTACCTGCAGTCGTTCCCCCCAGAGTAGCGCCGCAGCACAGGCCACCAGCCGTGCTGGGTACGAGGCAGGACTGACCATCGTCCGTCCCTCTGCTACTAGTGCTCCCTGCTCTACAGTACAGGCCACTAGCCGTACCAGAGTTATGGTCCCCTGTAGGGCCACGACGTTGGCCACTAGCCGCATTGAGGCAGAGGCAGAGCAGGCCATAGGCTGCTCTTCTCCTACAGGAGATTCTCACTTCCCTTACGGAGACAGGATATAGCGAGCTGTCTTGCACTAGCCCTAAGTTCCAAGGCAGAGGAACCGCCGTGCTGGCCACTAGCCGCACGGGGGAGGCAGAGTTGGCAACAGTCCACTCCTCACCCTCTGTCCCCAGGTTATATCCTGACAGGAAAGTCCCTTGCCTGACCCACCCGGTTTCCTGTGGCCGGGCGGGACGCACCCCCTCCCCTGCAGAGGGAGTGACTGGGGAGGACTCTTTCCCGGAGCCTTGGCGAGGCCTTACCCGAGGCCTTAGTTCCCTTCATCTCCGCCAGTGTGAGCAGCAGTCGAGGCAGAGCTCCAGCAGACATAGCAGCTGGCATCGGGTCTTGTCGACCACTCCCCCAGCCCGAGGTTCTCGTGAGGCGACCCTAACGGCGACACTACCCTCCAGCCATTGCCGCAGTCCAGCCACCCCGGGTTCCAGTACCCTGGGTCCTCCAACACCCTGGAAGCCGTCCCGAACTCCAGGGCGCGACTTACCTGCTGGTGGGACCTCTCAGGGCCCATCCCAGACCCGGCATCAGGCCTGCCTCCTGGCTCTCTTCGGACCGAGCCCCTAGCCCCGCACCTACGTGTGGGGCCCTGTGAAGGCGGGTCTCTCTGTCCACCCTCCTGACGGAGGGATCAACCTTCGGCCCACCAATGATAGTGAAGAAGACAGACTTTACCAGTGTGCGCCTCTTAGACCCAGATATATGTATACAGTCGTATGTATAACGCAAGTGATTCCTTACAGTGTGTTCTCGTGATTAAGTGACCAGAAAAGCCCAGAGTATAAGACTGGACAAGCCCACTAGTGATCCTGGTGTATGGTTTATCACGAACAAAATCCCATGCGCACCCGCTTGTGTGATGTCACTCACTCCCCCCTACTGAATGGAACACCACAGTGATCAAACAGGAAATCTATATTGTAATGATCGTGCTGTCCCCTTGATTATTAATTCTCTCCCTCCCCAGTGTATAGGCACGCCAGTGTTTGTGAAGCTACCCACACCGTGACCTTTGGAAACGACACCCACAAAGTGATCGTGCCACCCCTTGTTTATTAATCCACCCCCTCCCCAGTGTACAGGCACGTTAGTCACTGGTGTCTAATCATCTCCGAGTGTTTCTCTAAAATACCGCAGTCCCCCCTCTCCGTGTGCTACAGCGCAGCAGGCTCCTTCCATGATAGACTGTCAACCAGATTTGTATCTATCGACATAGTGTTAACGTAATTGAACCCTTGTATCAGTACCGTCCAGTGCTGTACTATATTGGGCAATTGTAACAAGTGTATTTCTGTGTCCAAAGTATAAGTGTAATAGAAGCACCGTAAATACTGGGTGTATTCTACCATACTTTCCCTAAGCCGGTATAGAGGCATTGTAATTCTGTAAAACCTTGTACTAACCCATCTCCGGCCAACCCAGAATCTATTGTATCTAGTGTTGTAATATTTGTCTCTGGGAAGATATTTGTAATACATGTGTGTAACAGTTCACTGCCTTGTTTTTGTGCCCAGTCCTTTCCTTAGAAATGCCGACCTGAATAAGAACCCGCTGTGAGTCTGCGTATTTGACGGGACGAGAAGTCTCCCCTCAGAAACGCGACAGGTAGTAAGTTCACCTCTCGCCTTCGTGTGCAAGGGACGAGTAGTCGGCCCACAAATACGTGGCATAACACTAAGATATTTTGTTTTAGAAATGTGGAGAAATATAATATACAGTATATAGGAGCTCATTGGTAATATATTAGCCTCAAGTGTCATCGTTCAACTGAAGAAAAAAAACTATAAATATATAAATACTGAATCGATGTAAAGAATACTGTACATAACATCACGACGAAAATTTATAAGAACATGGGTATTACAGAGCAGGGTGCAAAAATATTATTGGCATTTATTTTTAACCTGTACAGTGCATGGAGAGAACAGGGCTATGGTCAGAAAGAATGAGACGAATATCATCAGAAGCTGGCAAAATTTTGGTGGAAGACAGATTGAGGCACCGGCAGAACTTGGTTGGCTAGATGACCAAAATGCCAGCAGGAAGTGCACTGACAAGGGGGAGGAACATCTCTAACAGGAAGGACAGTGACATCAATGATGGCAAAAGGAGGATGATCAGAGTCAAATACTATTTTGACAGCGTTAGCCAGCTGCTGACGGCATCCTCAGGGAGGGATAGTATAACAATACATCGAGAGAACAGGGTGATGTTCAGAAAGAGACGAATATCATCAGAAGTTGGCAAGATTTTGGTTACCAAAGAGCAAAAAAAGATGGATGACAGTAGTACCCGTAGAGGAATTTAACTGGACATCCGGAGGGAGTGATATGGGATACTCGTGATTAACTAAAGACTTAATTTTTTCAGCTTGGGTTGCATTGAGCACTTTAGGAAGACGAGCGCCAGTGGGATGCACATAGAACGTGACATCAGTCCCTACTCGGCATAACGGAGAGGTGAATGTGCGAGATGATGTTGAAATCCCGGGACCAAGTCTGGGGTCTGGACAGAGGTGGTCAAAACTGAGCATGGAAGAAGTACAACAACAGGACAAGGAAGACCGAGAAACAGGAAGGGTTGATATACGAGGGTGGAGGTTAAATAAGGCTCAAAAGTTACAGTAGAAGATGAACAGGTGGACAGGGGCCGGATACTCAAAAGCTGTCCCAAGTTAGGACAACTGGCTGTCGTAAGGAACTTAGGATATCCTAACTTATGCCACACCTAGGACATCCCAAATCACTGATACTCAAACAAGATTGAAAACGTCCTGATATTGTCCTAGGGTGTTTTCCATGAAGCTCACCAGAGGGCAGTAAGAGTGCCAGCTGATTTGTCGTCAGCCAATCACAATTGCAGTTTATCGGCGTAAACGCCAATCAAAACAGAGATTCTCCGAAAATGCGACGGATGATCAAATTCAAAGATAAACACAGAGCAGCTTAGTTGACACTTGACAGTGTCCCTAGCAAGGCCTAAAGAGGTCCCTAGTACTTTACAGTACGTAAAGTTAATAGTGTGCCAAAATATAATGGAAGGCCTTTCACTTAAGGAACGCCGCCCTAACTTCTCCGAAAAAGAATTATGTACAATGGTTCTGGAGGTGTCGGAAAGAAGGAAAATATTATTTGGAAAATTAAGCAACACCATCACGTCCCGAGTCAAAGCAAATGCTTGGGAAAGTGTAAAAGATGCTGTAAATAATGTGAGGCATATTCAGAAAGATGAGGGAGAAGTGAGAAGGAAATTTACACACCTCAGGTCAGACTGCTGGTGAAAAGAAACATTTACAGGGAAAAGGTAAGTGATGGTTATCATCATCCAGCAGTTACATTGTTTGGTACATTCTCAGAACTACACCCCACTCACTTTGAAGCTTATTTTATTTTATTTTATTTTATTTTTCGATGTCTAATAGTGTGATTCATTTGAATCTGATACTCATTTCTGTCAGAAAGTAATGTTCTTGGCACAGAAAGGCCACTGCTACAGCCATGTGTTTTCCGATCGGGTTATGCTTTGGATGTTTACCAAAACCTATTTCCGGGTTATGTTCGCCTACGACACCCACCTGGGGTGTCCTAAGTTAGGACCAGAGTTACACGTGACGTCACAAGATGGCGGCTGAAATGTTTTGAGTATCGATGGAGTGGGCACCGTGGGCGAGATAGGACTGTCATAGCGAGATATGACAGTCCTAAGTGTTTTGTGTTTTGAGCATCCGGCCCCTGAGCTGTAGTAAAGCAGGGCTGTTCAGTGGCGGCCTGCAGGTCGAATCTTGGCCCTTTGACACACAGAATGAAAATAAACAAATATAAAATAAAGTTTTGCTTTTTTTTTAATTAATGTGCTTAGAAAATGCAAAAGCAAATAATATATGAACGTTCCTGAAATACAAGAGCCGCCAACCACACGGCGAGCGGGGCAGACGACACCAGCTCCCCCCCCCCCCCCCCCCCCCCAGATCACCGGGGGATTACCGCCAGCGCAGCGCGGCTGGTAGCAGGAACGACCTACCTGTTAAACTTCCCGGCGCCCCTCTTGTGCCCAGGTGAGGGCCCGGAAAGGTAGCAGTCGCCGGCACCTTGTCTCCGGCCGGAGCACAGCTCTGCAGGTAAGGGGTGGAGTTTACAACTCCACACAGCGCCGCGGTACCGGCCATTGTCGTACCGGGTACGGGGCAGAACCGGCCATTGTCCGTTCCCCAGCTGTTTCCCCGCCACAGGGCCGCGTCACGGACGCGTGTCGGTCAGGCAGGACTGGCCAGCAGTCGTCCGTCTCCTGTCGGCGTTCCCTCCAGAGCGGCACCGCGGTACCGGCCACGAGCCGTACTGGGCATGAGGCAGGATCGGCCATAGTCCGTCCCTCAGCTGCTAGTGACCTAAGCTCATTGGCACAGGCCATAGCCGTCCCAGAGCTCACCTCCTCAGCGTCAGCCACGAGCCACACCAGGCCTGACACAGTGCACGCCACAAGCCGCCAGGAAACCATCTCTCCCTGTGCCCTCTCGGCGTCAGCCACGAGCCACGCCAGGCCCAACACAGTGCAGGCCACAAGCCGCCAGGAAACCAGGCCCAACACAGTGCAGGACACAAGCCGCCAGGAAACCAGGCCCAACACAGTGCAGGACACAAGCCGCCAGGAAACCATCTCTCCCTGTGCCCTCTCGGCGTCGGCCACGAGTCATGCTAGGCCTAACACAGTGCAGGCCACAAGCCGCCAGGAAACCAGGCCCAACACAGTGCAGGCCACAAGCCGCCAGGAAACCAGGCCCAACACAGTGCAGGCCACAAGCCGCCAGGAAGCTACCCTCCCGGTCACTCAGGCGTCGGCCACGAGTCACGCCAGGCTCAGTACAGAGCAGGCCACAAGCCGCCAGGAAACTATCCTCCTCGGTACCCATCAGGCGTTGGCCACGAGTCACGTCGGGTCAGGAGCAGAGCCGGCCACAGTCCGCTTCTCCCCTACGGGGGCACCAGCAGTCGGAGAGGACCCTACACCCGAGACGTGGCAAGGTCTTACCCAGGACCTTGGTTCCCTACGGCTCCACCAGTGTGACCAGCTGCCGGACCAGAGCCCCCGCAGACCTCGCATCCGCCGACGGGCCCCGTCCACCACTCCCCCGGCCCGAGCTTCCCGTGAGGCGACCATGACGGCGACGCCGCCCTCGAGCAGTTGCCGCAGCCCAGCCGCCCCGGGTTCCAGTTCCCTGGGTCCCCTGTTGCCCCAGGAGTTGCCCCGCACACCAGGGCGCGACATCCCAGTAGGCGAGGTCTCCCGAAGGCGCTCCCAGACCCGACATCAGGCCCGGCTCCTAGCCCTCTTCGGGCCGAGCCCTTAGCCCCACAGCCACGTGTGGGGCCCTGCCCAGGAACACGTCACTCCGCCCATGTTTCCCTCCTGACGGGGGAATCGCCCTGGGCCCATCAGTGTTACCCAAGTGAGTGGACTATCTATGTATATGTGTGTGTACCCTTAAGCTCAGTTTCAGTGTGCATCGACGGGTATCTTACGAGTGATTCCCTACAGTGTATCCTCAAAGTGAAGTGACCAGGAACCCCGAATAAGATTGAACGTGCCGATAGATAGAACGTGGCCTGATCTACAGTATATTCGAAGGTAGAGTCCCGCCGCCCTGGACAGTCTTTGTGATAATCTAGAAATACCCCTTTGTGTCTCTGTGCCTTGCGCTGGTGTTTACACTCTCCCTCCCCTGTGTTCAGTTAAACTTTCACCAGCCCTTTGTCTCAACGTGCTTAACCCGGGCATACCAAAATATCACAGTTCCCCTTGCTAATGATCTTTACGGGCAACCCTACCTGAGATAGACTTCCGGCCGCCAGGTACCTGAGATACAGGTGTAACGTAATTTATATATATATGTAGTGCTGTCCAGTGCTATACGGGTTTTAGAGATTGTACCAAAATCATTCCTGTGTCCGAAAACAAATGTGTTGTATGTAACACGAGCGTCGGGTTGATAGTACCATACCTGAACAAGAAGGTAAAGTGACAAATAGCAATTGTGTACAGTGTTCACTTACCCCCGGCCAACCCATTGTAATATCTGTGATGTACTATTGTTCTGTGTTTTATACCTAGACTACATGTGTAATATTTACTGCCTTGTTTTTGTGTCCAGTCCTACTCTTAGGAGTTACCTCCCGGTCTAGAAAAGGAACCCGCTTTAGCCTGCGTATTTGAGGGCGAGAAACCGTCCCACAAATACGTAGCACAACAGTTTCGTTTTTTCTAATATGTTTAAATGGGAAAAAATGGAGGTGAAATAAACATATGGCCCTTCAGTCAATCTGAGTTTCATAATTCAGCCCTACTCCAAAAATAGCTGAATAGCCCTGACGTAAGGGATGATTACGTGGGAACTGGCACAGTGTCACGGGGAGAGGGGGAGTGGAAATACGAATGAAATACTAATAAATAGTCAGTTGACACAAAGGAATCGACTTGTGAAATCAAGTAGTAAATTTTACTTTTATGCTGGGTTACTTCACCGAATCTCTAAAGACGAGAATTTCATGAACTTTCTCAACAGTACACAGCAGAGACTAATCACTCACGAATGCTATATTGTTCGTACTATTGGCCTCTTGGCCTCTGAGAAAGTGTCCTTACCCCTGACAATCGATAATTAATACTGCTAATAATGGACAGGTTCTTGCTGGTGCTAACGCCTAGTTGGCACAATGGATTTAAGAATTAATACCAAACAACTAGCCAGTGAGTGTACAGTGAGATTGGATGGGAAGGATATGGAGAATGTGAGTGAATTTAAGTATTTGGGCAGTGTGATGAGTAAGGATGGCAGTCTGGAGGGTGAAGTGCTCGAAAGGGTACAGCAGGGAAGGAAGGTTGCTGGTTCGTTGAAAGTGCTCGAAAGGGTACAGCAGGGAAGGAAGGTTGCTGGTTCGTTGAAAGCAGTGATAAGAAACAGGGAGGTGAGCATGGAAGTGAAAAAGTTGTTACATGACAGTATTGTGATACCAACTCTGACATATGGAAGTGAAGCTTGGACCCTGTTGGAAGGACAGAAGTCAAGAGTGAGGGCAGTGGAAATGAGTTATTTGAGAGGAGCATGTGGAGTCACATGGAGAGACAGACTAACAAATGAGGAAGTGAAGGAGCGTTGTGGTGTGGTTGAGGACGTGATGGGAAGCGTTAGGAGAAACACGTTAAGGTGGTTTGGGCATGTGGAGAGGATGGAGAGTGAAAGATTGACGAGGAGAGTGTATGTGAGTGAGGTGGAGGGGGCGAGAGGGAGGGGGAGGCCGAGGATGAGATGGAGGGATGGAGTGGAGAGGTATATGAGAGAGGGGGGTGTGAGTTGGGAGCGTGGTAGTGAAATGGCAGGGGACAGAGTGACATGGAGGCGATTTGTTTGTGGCCACCCCGTTCGGGATTGAGGCGTCTGGCAATAGATAGATAGATAGACTGAACTAGCCTAAATACCAGTCGTGATTAATATAAGAAATTTGTGCTAACTGGGAGAAGCAAATTAAAGAAAGCACTGTGGAGAAATCAAACTCAAATTTACCGGGTCACGGTGGCTCAGAGGTAGAGCATCGAGCTCGGGACCGGGGGGTCACGAGTTCGAGCCGCGCCCAGGACTGCCGTGCCGGGAGGGGTAGCCTACGCCCTCCTGTTACCTAGCGGGGCTATATGATCTCACTGTGCAACAGCGAGCTGTTAAGCGAAGTTCTATGGGTTTC